>JABVXU010000310.1:0-66801 GCA_013365365.1 Cruorifilaria tuberocauda
TTTTAATCTGTATAGATTGCAATGACTCTCACATAATGAGCATAATATTCTGGCTAAAGTATCATAGGCACAGTTGAGGACAAGTGTCTCCAGGTGTTCCAGGTAACGTAAAGGTGGTACCTCTAATCGATAAGAGCATCCTATAACTAATTGTCTATTATGCAGTTCATGATAATCGATTAAAGAATTAAAGCTAAATAAAATTTCTATTTGATTGTATGGAATTATTAAAATGGATTGAATAAATTAAGTACTCACATGTCACGTAAAACGTGATTTGATACGTATTTCAAAGAAATATGCACTATTAGATTCTGGAATTTAACTTATCCCTTTCAGAAAATTATGAAACTTTTTTATAAAGTTCATGTTCAAGATGAATGTTTTTTTGTATCGAAATAAATTTTGCCAAATTTTACAGTAAAAAGTTTTTCTAACATATTAATTTTTAGTTACCTTTACCAGTAGTAGTCTGAATCATAAATCCATCCATAACCAGTACTTTTAGTTGTCGAAAATATTGCAAAGCCAAGATTGCATCTGTTTCAAAAAATGGCTTATTGCAAGTTTGACTTAAATCTAATCGATATAATCTTGGCACTGCCGATGCTAACTGTAAGTAAGGAGATTTAAAAAACGGAAATGAAGAATTTAAATCAAAAATATTCAGATGAAATCACTTTACTTTTTTTCATGTGATTCCAGAAATCATATCCTATTCAAATGATCGGAAAAACTTCCGGAATTACTAAAATTCATTCATAGAATATTTCATATCATGCTGAGGTTATGAATGTTCATAAGAGAAATTCAGTAATTCATGTAAAAATTACTTATCATATTTATCAGTTATTTATCATATCATATATTATTTATCATATATTGATTTACTAAAAAATAAAATATGTATACTTGAATTAAGCCGGCCAACGTGAGAACAATTGAGCAGTGACGTAATGAGAGTTCACGCAAAGCTGGCATATAGAGATTGATAAATACAAAAATCTTATCAAAAACTGCCTCGCAATCATTTTGCTCATTTGAAAGGGTAAAACCTTTCTGCTTAAGATCTCTTAAAATGACCAAATAATCACAGGTAACATCGAGATGATTTCGATGGCGTAAGTTATACTCAGCAAGCCATTTGTAGAACTTCGATACCTGTTAAATAATTCAAATTTGAAATTCACAAATCGATCTCATTTGATCATCAACAACTTCTTATTGAATAAATATGGCTAATAAAAAGCTATACATTTGGATAGCTTCTAATTTCACTTAATACTTTATTTTTATTTTAATGGAAGATAAAAATGTCTTAAAATTGGAATTCAATTTTTCAAATTCATTTTAAAATTGCAACTTATGCGGGATAAATCTATGAAGCAAACTCTATCCTTTTTTGCTAATGTTAAAAACATTCATGAAAGAAAGATGAAACAACAAACTTGTCGTAGTTGAAGCAATGAGAAGAAATCGCAATAATTTAGAATAGTTAATTGAATTTCAGATGGTAATGAGGAAATTGTTGCCATGTTCGAAGAATTCAAAAATCGGCAAATCAGGACGATTATTATTTTAGGTAATAAATGCAATAAAGGAAAGTTAAGTTGAAAGTAATAATGAGAGGAAGATTGATTCCAGGTATCAGAAATGTTTCTGTCTTAAAAGTGATTGGATTAATAGCATAACTCATATATGATAAGGCACAGATATCGAAAAATCAGCTACTTGAATAATCATCTGAGAAATAATTTCAGATTTTCAGAAAACTATATAGAATATGATGTTAAGTTAGTTGAAGGAAAATTTGCATAAAAATCGAATTTTCATGAAATATTAAAATTGCAAAATTAACAATAAATAGATTTTCAAACTGATGACAAAAATATACGATTAAAAGTATTTGTTTATGCAGTAATACTTGATAATGCATGAAATATCTGTTAATTTCGTTTAAGAAATTATTCAAAAAGTGATTAGTATGTTTTCATTCAAATCTAGAAATAATATTTTGAAGATTAAAAGTGCAAAAAAGATGATAAGAGACGTTAAAGAACGATAAAAATTGATGGAATATAGAGCTTCGATTAAAAAATTTGGATAATGTTTTTGAAATTATATTTTTTTTTTTGATAAAAATTTTTTCATCGACAAAACTTCGAAACTTGTATTTAAAATAAATTATTTGAAAAAATGTAATCGAAAAAAAAAAAGCTTTTATTTGAAAGAATTCGTATTCGGTTTAATTTTTCTGAGATTTAATTGATAATTGTAACAATGAATATCAATAGGATATTGAAAAAGTTTTGTAAATTACAGTTATGGGTTAGAGTTATTTCACGGTGCGTTGTTCTGAGAGTAAAATATTTTTCTGTTTATAAAATATTTTAATCGGAGAAATTGAAGTTTGAAAATCTTACTCATCTCCACTATCTAATAATATTAGTTAAGTTAACTAATCTTTTAAAAACTCTCATAATTTTTGTAAAAGCATTTCATGGCATATAAATAGCATTTTCTGTTAGAGGTTTTAAAGCTAATCATTTAAGCTTCTCTAAAAAAGAATACAATCTTTTCTTTAAAAAATTTCAAATAAGTATGGTGAATATGAGAGATGACAAAAAATGTTTCCAAGAATATTAAAGCATTAAAATAAAAATTTGCCAAATTTATTCAAATTATTGTAAATAATTAAAATTTTTCGTCAAGATTAATTCTTTTTAAAAGGAAAATTAGCTTATTTCTAGCTGTTTTTTTAAAAAGGAAAGTAAAAGGAAAGAAGTTTCCGGAATTCAACAACGAAATGGAAATCAAGAGTGGAAATTTCAAATAAGATCTAAGTTAACTTCTAAATTAAATTCACTTATTCTGATAGTGTTCTTGTAGCAAAATCATAAACCTTTTTTTGCACTAAGTCACGTAAAGACTCAGGTATGAAATGCAGCTATTGAGGCAGTAGAAAGAGATAAAGCTTCTAGGATAGAGTCTTCAGGTAATACTGACGCATTGATGACAATTTCAGGTTGAAAATGCCGAGGAGCTAAGGCTTGTGGAACAATTTCTTCAGGTAATACTGACGTATTGCTGGCAATTTCAGGTTGAAAATGCTGAAGAGATGATAAACAAAGAAGCCTTATGACGTGGACAGATAAAAAGGACGAAGTAGAAAAATGTTCGTTTGCTCGTTTTGTTCCTTCAACAAATCAATATTCGATGATTGATTGGTTTTACTTGATTTGCTGTAAGCGTTCGTCTGAACGAATCTTTATTTCTAAAATTTCACGTAGTATATACTTATCTATTTTTTAGGTAATTTTAGGTTAGATAATCTGTTAAGCTTTCAATAATTTTCATCGAATTGATAGATTGAGAGGAGAAAGTTGAAACAATTAAAAATTTTAAATATTTCCACGGCTTTCTTTCTTTCCATGCAATCATTAGTAAATGTTTTACTGTCGTTTGATCGTTTTGTTCAATTGTTTTTTACATTGGTTGGTTCATTTCTCTTTCATTACTTACATTTTCTTTGTAAGTATTTGTAAGTAATTCTTTGATTTATTAAGTTACAATAGTGACCTTTGACATGGAGAAACATTCATATATATTGTTTAATACTCTTTCAAAAATAATTAAACTGAAGGAAATTTTGATAATTTAAATTTTACACTGAATTCTCTCCTTTCTCTCCCTCTCCCTCTCTCTCTCTCTTCTCTCAACAAAACCGAATTCAAATAATGTTCCCTCAAATTAACATTCTTCCAACTGGATATTCTGGAATAAGGTGAAGAATAGGAGAAATGAATAACGGCAGAATGAACAGAAATGAAATTACCATCAATCGATTTCATGGGAAAAAAATTAAGTACCACGAACATTATGCATAGGAGGGAAAAAGAGAGAGAGAGAGAGGGAGAGAGAGGGCAAAAAAAAATTATAAATTTCTAGAAAGAGAAACAAACAGCTGCACTTAATAAATTAAAATCAATCGATAATTGATCAAATTCAATTGTTTCAACACTTCCACAATCAATCAAACTAATCAGATGATATGCATCAATTATCGATTGATTTTGCTTACCTTTTTATGCAAATTATCTAAATCGACGTGAAATACATAACTATTCCTAGCAAATGTTATGACTTTTCACTTCCTTTTTTCCGATTGATCGCCGTGAACGAGTATCATTTCGTTTTCTCTACTTTTACTTTTTTTACTTTTACTTACTCCTAATTTTACTTTTACTTTTTTTCTGAAGTGGATTTTTTCTTCAGTAATTGAACTAATTATCTAATTATCTTATTATCTCATTTTATATCTTTTTTTTCCTCTTTTGAAGTACAAATTCACTAATTTTCACTATTTTGTATAAATAGTTATGGAAACAAATTGAAGAAGTTAATGGAAAAGTACAAATTATGAATTTTTATATATTAAGCTGAATACCTGAGTGAAGAAAAAAGAAACTTTCACTTTATAATAAAACTGACTGAATTCAAATGTGTTGTTTGATAAACTCTTGCATCATTATTGATACAAGAGCTTATCATCCTTATCATTTATGAAGAACCTTAAATCAAACTTTCTAAGCTATCTTCCTATATTCTGATCTTTATTTGTAACATTTATCTTGTTTTTGATACTTGTTTTTGTATGATAACTATCAACTAACCTGTGTAATATGAATAAAGTAATACTCAACAAATCAATAAAGTAATACTAAAAAAATTTCTTAACAAATAACGAAATTCAAAACGTGACCAGAAATGATAAATTGAATGAGAAATTAATTTTTCAATTACTAATATCATTAATAAATAATATGACTTTAATCGTTAAGAATGGAAATATAACATCCGTGGAAATTTATAATCATACATTGACAAGATATGAAACATGAAATCATCTTATTGTATTTATTTTTTTTTTTTTTTGCGGCGCAACTGTCTCAATTAGATCATCCATGAATGATTCAGAAGTGATACTCTTAATTTTTATTCTGTTCATCCTCTCGATATACACTGTAGCGAATTTCAGTACAAGTTGCTGATCTTTCGGAGTAACAAATTGGAAAGTGTATTCCGTCTCCGACATGAGAATCCACCGGAAATGCCCATAAACCCCAACCGAATACAGCACGTAAATTGCGATATGTTCCCATATTATAATCCGCATTTGAATCTCCACTGAAACATTTGCCACACATTCGTTCAATTTTAATTTGACTTCAATCAGGTAATAATTAATTTTTTCTAATTAATAAGTTTATTTTATATTTCCTAGAGCTAATAAAGAAAGCAGAAGTATTACTATAAGCAATCAATTGCTTCAGGTTTCTGGAAGGCAAATATTCCGATAAGAAGGACAAGTATTACTATAAGTAATCAATTGCTTCAGGTTTCTGGAAGGCAAATATTCCGATAAGAAGGACAAGTACTACTATAAGCAATCAATTGCTTCAGGCTTGTAGAAGGTAAATATTCCTTCTTATCGGAATATTTGCCTAACACACTAGAGACATTTGCTTTTATTTCATCCTCTTTTACTCGATTAAAATAAAAACACTAAATATAATCATGCAATTGATATACGATTACCGAATATTGGGCGGTTTTGCTTGTTCGCAAGTAGTCTCATTAAGAGTAGCAAGCCGTAAATGATAAATGAGAAGCTCTCCAAGCGGATAATAACCAAAAATAGCAAATAGAACAACGCATAAAAAAACACAAATAAAATTAACAATTTGTTCGGTCCATTGTTGTCGTATGAAATATCGAATGATACATTCAATGCTTGTCAACAATGCCCTAAAAAGTTTCCATTCAATCATTTCAATTCCTTATTGTTATAGCAAAAAAAAAAATAAAGAACAATCAATAAGTAATATTTTATCTTAAAATAATTTGAATATCTTTGTTCATTTTTCCAAACGATAAGCATAATAGAGTAATTATTAATAATAATTCAATTAAAGCTAATGAAAAGACTAACCAAGCTAATAAGATGCAACTATAGATAAGATAAAGCATAAAGTATTTGTAATTATTGAATGAGACACATTTGTTGATCCATGGACAATGATGATCATATTTAACAACACAAAAACCACACGATGAACAATGATGACTTCGATCAGGTTTGATAAGAGAGCACTGATAGCAATATCTTCAAAATCAAATTTAACAAAATTCACCCTTCACTTCAAGAAAACTTTCGCGCATTTTAAAGTATAACAAATATATATTATAACAAAAATAACAAAAATACATAAATTTGAAACTGATAAAAAAGTTTTGAAAATTTGTATTTTAAAATAAAATAACTGAAGATCCTTGTATTAGTAATTTCCTGATAACTTAACATTCTTATCAGATTAGATCTTCCAAAAGTGAAAACTAATGGAACAAACAATCTTTTGTCTTTTCAGGTCGGAAATTCACTGATTCATTTTTTTTTCTATTTTTAGTAAAATTTTTCCGATTTCTTCAAAAAAAAAAATTAAACCTGATTATTTACAGAAAGTGAAGAAGCATAGAAATGAATAAATACCTTAGACGATTGTAATTATCCACTTCAACGAAACGTAATCCTTTATTTTCGGCAAAACCATTCAATATATCGGATTGATTTTGCACCTGTTCAGTGGTTGATATATCCGGGAGATATCGGTCTTCTTTGAATGGTGTTACTGCTTTTATTTTTTCATCTGTCTCTTTATCAGTCTGAATTTATAAGTTACTCTTTCTAAGATTATCTTTCAATTTTATACCAATCAAATAAATCTCAATCCAATTAATTTTCCAATCAATTAATTAATCGGTTGTTATTTAACTTTATTAATTAGCACGTTGTCAATAAATACATTTACTCAATAATTAAGAAATAAGTAATTAAGTAATAATAAGTAATAAGTAACTAAGAAAAGTAAGTAATTTCTAAATCCATTCAATAATAGCAAATAATTTAATAAAAGTATAAAAGAACATACAAAGTACTGAATAGGTACACGTGCGGTTGGCGTAATAATTGACATTACGAGAGACCAGATCATCATGAAAAGAATCACATTAAAAATAATTAGATAGATTGTTATTTGAGTCGTATTTGTTAAAAATTGAAAACAAGCGATCCACGTGTATACGTAATATCTACAACAATCACTTGATTTTGCTAAATTCTTCAAGGTTAACTTATTTCTTTTCAAACTTCTTGATAATTCAAATTTCTTGATAATTTTTACAAGAAATTTCTGCATGAATAGTCTAAGAGAAGATATCGATTATTTTTATTCATTCTATAATAATTACTCTTTCTACGATAATTCTATAAGTAATACGAGAATTAAATTAAAATTAAACAAATTAGCATATGATAAGTAAAAACACTTTTTGCTTTAAAAAAATAGAAAAAAAAGCTTAAAACTTGAAAGATCAAAAACGATATTGAAAAATTCATTATGCTTCTAAACAACTACTCTCGAATTTCAATTTCATTCCTAAATCACTTAAAACCTTTAAAGTAACAATTGTTGTCTATTGAAGTTGAAATGTACTCGTTTCCTTTTTATTGTTTAAAAAAAAAAAAAAGAAATTAGGAGCATACGAATAGATGAAAATAAGAAGTTGCATGAGAAGGAGCACATTTAGTGATAAATTTAGAAAGAATCCACGAAAAGGATGCTTTTTACGATAATTTCGCACAAATACATAAATTTTTGAGTACCACGACATTACTCAAATCTAAAAATATTCTTTCTAATTTTAAAAAACTTAATTTTTGAAACGAATTTCACTTGAATTACTTGAATAAATCACAGTTAATTTACGAAAGTTTTTCTTCTTGCCATACTTATTATCTATACTAAAACTTACAGAAAGTTAGAATAAAATATGACAAATAAAAGTCAAAAAACTTATTGAATGTATTAAACAGACTGCCAAAGATGGTAACTGACTAAACAATGAGTTTTGAATTTAAAATTTTTTTAAATATGCAGTTTTTATTGAAACCACTTTCTTCCATCGCTTTCTTTTGTGGCTCTCCTCCTCTCAGTAACTTTTAAAATGCTCGAAAAATAAAAAAGGTGCTCAAAATGAGTATTAGTAGTTTTGAATCTGAAAGAGAATTGTGCAATCGATAATATTTTAAAGAGAAATTGCGATAACAATTTCAAACCAAAAAACAAATTCAATGTCCTGTTTCTCTCTTATTGCAAAGATTGAAATTATTTATCATGAAATCTATAAATTTTTAAAATTACCTTATTATTAATCATGAAATGTGAACAATTATCAATATTAACCTTTTTTTCGTAGAAAAAAATTGCAGGTTTAACAATATCAGAACTTATAAAATTACGACTAAATGATCATAAATGATTCCGAATTGAAAAGCAAAATAATAAATTATTATTCGATTTGCATTCGTAAGATATTTATGCACTAAAACTCTTTAGTATAATAAGTATGCTCGTTTTAAGATCGTTAGATTTTTGAGTTATGGTTCTTTAGTATATTTTTTTATGATTAATTGTTTATTAATGGGGGTTTTGGAATCTTTGGCATATTAGGATAATTTTTTAGAAAGTCTGTGAGATTCATATTTTCAAGGTTTGTATGTTTTTATTAAGATTAGACATTTGCTATATTCGATACATAAGAGAACATGTAATATTATTTTCCGCCATAGTGAAAAGTTTAATAAGCCAAAATCTTTCCTTATTAATTGAGCTTTTGAAAAATACTTAAGCGGTCGGGGCTAGGTGCGCAATTTTCCGCAACTTCCCAAATAACTGTTATCATCGATCGGTGTTCCATCATACCATGGCCTGAAAGTAAAGAGTAATTTTGAACACTGAGAAGAATAGCGGAAACAAAATGCTGATAAAACTTATCAAGATGGTTGATATCAGTTAACAAAGTGATAATTTTTAGTTAAATTTAATTACGATCATTGTAATCAGAATTACTATTATACATTTACTGATGAAATATTATAACGATTGAAAAAAAGTAATTCGGATTAATTCCTCCTTTCCCTTTCCTCACATTTCTCAAATATTTTAGCTACAAAATGAATAACCGTATTTTTGTAACCGTAACCAATATAAGGTTATTATATGGTAAAATAGATTACGAAAATGCTGTTATTATACGGTTAATACGGTTATTATACAGTAAAATACGGTTACGAAAATATACGTTATTGAAGCGGTAGAAATTTCTGAAAAATTCCCACGATCGATGGAATTCCAAAACAATTGGCAGAATAAAATATCTTGTATTAAATTGATCACATGAGAGAATTTGCGCAAAAATCGTTTACTAAGGCTCTTTACCCAAAGGAGCATTTTCACATAATACAATTGTTAGTGATGATAAATCCCAATGCTTAACTTGAATTTCATCCTGACAAGAATTTTCCAGTATTACCGGCATCACATTAATTGTGTCGATCCTAATCAGAATAACATCAGATTTTTCGTGCTAATTAATATCATTAATAAGTATGGAAACTGTAACTTTCACTAGGAAAAGTTTAAGATAAGAATATACTACCTGTTTCAATTTCTAATCAATTGCACTTTATTAATTACATTTTTATTTCACATTGCTTCGAAAAGTTAATTGGCTTAATTTCCTATACGTTCTAGAAAAGTATGAGGTTCCAAACAGGGAGAAATTATGTGAAATGATCTTATCCACGAAAATTATCCATATGAATAAAATTTTATATACTTTTTGAAATATTACATTGAGTGGATTCTGGATGAAGAATACCCGATATGGAGCATCCAACTAGTGCGCTACCCAGGAAGATGACAGCATACTGATAACAGTTTTTCAGACAAACAATCAAAATATCGCCCTTCTTAGCATCTAGCAGTTTCAGAGTATTAGCGAAACTGTAAGACTTATTTCGAAGTTGATTGAATGTCAGTTTTCACCGGTACGTCCATCTGTCTGCAAGTAATTCAATCTTACGGTAAGAAAAAATTTCCACTATGTATTACTCACACTTTTCCAATTTTAATTATCTAACTTCAATACTTCGCCGGCATTGATTGATATAGAGACATTTTATGTACTACTCGATATGTACCAAAAATTTATCCTACATCCAATCTTAAGCTTGCAGGAATTTTGCAATATGTTGTATACATTAATTTGCGAGTATTATACAAAATTAGAAAATATACAAAGTTTACATGCAGGTTAAATTCGAAATACACCAACATAAACGTTACTTCATTGGCACGTTTTATTCAATTTTAGAGCAAAATCAATATATCAAGTAAGACATACCAGTGCTATATTATCACTATATTGGACAGCGGCACTGAGAATTTGGGATTAAAAAGTCGGTTATTAACGGACATCATTTCTTGTTTGGTAATAGAGGAAACAAGAAAATTTGCTTATAATTTTGTTGAAAGGAATAGATAATTGCTGGAGCTCACACGATTGAGGCTAATTTTGGACCTCAAAAGTGCCTACACCCCCGAAATAAGACGATCGAAGGTCATTCCATTCTCAATCAAAAATTATCCTTTTTTCATGCTAACCAATTTATTCATAGATTTTTAAATTCTACTTTAAATTCTGCGTTATTTTAGTAAGTGTGAAAATGCAGTAAAACATAGGAAAAGCTAGATATACTAACATATAGAAGCACCAAAATCTGAACTTAGAAAATGCAAAAATATGGAAATAAATGGTCTGAAATAAATTATCATATTTCGAAATATGCAATTAACAAGAAAAGAACATCATTCAATGCCAAAAATAACAACCCATCATATCGTTTCATTCTGCTGTTTGTGACATAGACGGTTGCACCAAATGCATCACGTCGGCGAGACGTACCATGTGAGGTACCATTTCTAAAAAATCTACTGATTGACTAATTACTCAATATGTAACAATGAAACTTCAATACCGGCTTCATGTAAAAAAGAAAACTTGAACTATTCCCTGTTCCTTCGTTAATTTTCATTACTTCGATGAATTCTGTTAAAACAAAGAAATATTAAATTTATAATACAAACCATGCAAAAATTCAAGTTTATCGTTATCTTGAATATAATCCGCCAAATGAGAATATTCGATACATTTTGGTTTATCATTTGATTCATACGACTCCTTTGCTAACTTGCATACAAAAAGTTCCTTTAAAAGGCGATTAATTTTAAGGCAATGAATAATATGCACCTATTTGTATTTTTTTAAGAGCATAGTTTAATCCAATTGAAAGTTACTATTCAAACTACTCAATAACTTATTCTCATCTACCTATTCCACAGCTCTAAATGATACTTTCTACTGGCCTACAATTGCATTTAAAGTTATTTTGGTTTGCTGTTTTAAAATAAACAGCAAAACTTGAAAAAAGCCTGAAATTCAGCTTCTGCAAAATTGATACCAAACTAAACGATGGTTCTCCTCATTCAAATCTACCACTTCGGTAGCAAATCATCTTCGAACACAAACGCTAAAGATTTGATACAATAATGCTTACTGCAGCTTTGGTCATAGCGAATAAGCCTTCACTGGAGATCGGTACTTGTTCACCACCACTTTGCATGATCGTTCTAACTCGTGCAAGAGGTAATTCATGCTGTGCATTCAACATTGCTGATGATGATGATGATGGTGCATCATTTTCTGAATGATCGGATTTCCGGAATGCTACCAACATCTGATCATCATCATGCGTATCACTATCTTCACTGGGAGTCATGTTTATATTCGCGAAACACAAAGTACCTACAATTTTGAAGTGCTAGGATATGTGTAGGTTCATTATATTAAAAAATTAGTATTACTGACACGTTTCCCCTTAACTACTGTAAACCGGGGTTCTGAATCTAGCACACGAAAATTTTCAATCAGGTTTAAAATCACAAAAACTTCAACATTTTATCGACCTGCATCATTGCTCTCATTATTGTATGATAACAATTCCCAACAGAATGTAGCAATTACTACCTCTCTCGCATCCAGACGTTTATGATTCCCGTGCTCCTTATTCCCTACTAATATTAAAGTAGTAATATTAAAGTTAATTAAAGTACTTAATATTAAAGTTAATCTGGATTGCGATAATATAGCATATACTGTATCATAAACCATTCTGATTCAAAAGACAGAATGCAATAATTGGAAATTTATGAATTCGTAATAAGAAAAACAAATGACGTTGATAATTGTAAAAACTCATACAAATAGAGAGAAGAAATAAACTGACTTGTAACAGGCACGTTATCAAAATACTAGTCATCATTTTTAGCACGCAATCATAGACAGTGAAGCAATTTTTCGTATCACAGAAAAATGACAAAATAAAATCAATAAAACCTCAACTCATGAGTTGAGAGATACATCATAAATATTCAATTTTACAACAAAATTGCAAAATATGCTTGCGTATATACTATTACAATTAATGAACCATTTACTAAATTAACAAAAGTGTAAAAAATTTGTTTTTTCAGAAAGAATCAAGCAAAATTATGAAACAAATTATTACCAAAATTACGCACAAAAGCACCTCTCACAAAGATGGAAGGAAAAAACGCGCCACCATAAATTAGATGAAATTCACTAGTGACGGAAAAATATTCTTACTATATGGTCCATTATTCATGCTTCCGTAAAATAAACGAAACGAAAGAAAGAGATGTATGAACCGTCATATACATAAATGAAAAAGAAAATTGCTTACAATTTTGTTATAAATGTGTACATTTAGGAGCATTTAAAAATTCCCATAGAATAATGATTCACTGTGAATAATTTTTCCTCGAAATCTTCCTCTAAGTATCTGTTCTAAATGTCTGATTCCTCATTCTGAAACAATAAAAGCACAAAAAATAAGGTTAGTAATAAAATATTATAATAAGTCAAAATGGTTCATCTTTTCGATGCACTCTAGACTACGAAAGTTATTAATTGTAAGACAATGATGCCTTAAGAAAGGTAATAATGAAGCAATGAAACAAACATACCTAACTAGTAACAAACAACATCCTCTACCGACAAGTTTTCAGTTCTGCACTTCAGCTCGGGTCCGATTTTATCGGTCTAGATGTGGTACTAAAGTCTGTAATTAGCATAATCAAGGGTAGGAAAACTAGAGGATAGAAAAGATAATGGAAATATGATAGAGAAAGATATATTTTTTAAAGTACCAACTAGACTAAACCAGGAAAATAGCGTGCAATGGCTAATCGAAGAAATTCAAATAAGTAAAATCATAGAACGTACTAGCTTATGAGTAGTTATAAAATCAGATTGCAACACCTTATGTACTTGTTATATCTTATGTATATTGGCATCCTGAGACATCATGTCATCGTATTAGTCTCAAGAAATATAATTTGTGCAATACATACCGACTTATCTCTATCTTCTAGAATTAAATACAAACTCTGTTTATATAAAACATAATTTTCTACGTACAGAGATCTTATCAATTCTCTATAGTTATGCTAACCATAATGTCGTGGATTTCCTTCAAACTCTTGTTTTCGTGCTCCTTTGTTACCTCCATCCGTTACCTCTTTCTCAGTTTCAACAAAATGTGTACTGCCAGTTGGTGATATCGAGCCGTTATTGTTGTCACCATAGTTTACATTATAGCAATATTTCGAATCCTGCATAAAAAGATTAATTTCAAATTCCATTTCGCAACACAAGCATGCAAACATATCTGCCTGTATTATCCAAAACTATCAGCAAATTTCCGTTTGGATGAGAAAGATGCTAAAGAAAATAACGGCGACCAAATTTTCATATTTCATCGCATATAGATAAAAATTTGCCATGTCCAGAAACTCACACTTATATTTCCTTCTAATATAATTGCTTGATCATCATTCGCCATAGTAAGTTGACCAGTTTCAAACAGATGCTGAACGCTTTCAATATCATCAAACTGAATTTGTACTTCCTCATCTTCTCCTAACTCAATCTTAAAGCATATAATGTAAAAACGAGTCAAACTTTAATAAAATGTAATACATGATAATATAAAGCTATCAAAATAGGATATTATTTCATTGTAAATTATATGCCAAACTTAGTAGAAATGACATAAATGCACTTTGATTATGAATGCAGCTATTTCTATAAAAATTCTTTGCCGGTCCCAGAAAAAATTTACAACTTGACCTTCTGAACAGAACAATATTCTAATTAATTTACAGCACTATTTTTCAGTTAGGTAGAACCTAGATTTTAGCATGGTTTGGCCACAATTATTCCCATTTATTTATGTAACAACTACGTGAAACTACGTTCAGTGGAAATTTCAAAAATTGCCACAGCTTGAAACTGTGGCAATTTTTACCAAAAGTAATCGATGACAAATATTATTGTAAGATTTATAGGAAATGTAATAATAATTGGGCAAACTTCTAAGATGACAGCGTGCATTCAACCTTGTCAGATAACAAGGGATATTTTGTGAAGATGAAAAACAAAAACTATAACCTACTTTAGCATTCCTGCACTTGAAGGAACCAAGAAGATAAAAGCGATAGAAAAGGGCGGGTTAAAACGAGAAAGCTTCGGTTTAAGGTATATGATTACATTCTGGACAGCGGCAACTAAGTTATCTTTTTGATTGAAAAAATCAGCCGAACAAAAAATATATTCTTTACGTACAACTTCCCCGTTTTCATCGATGAATATCTGATTCCCATCAGCATCTTCATCAATACGACAAACGCGACGAACGATTGGTTCCGCTGTTGGCACTGGCTAAAATACTAAGAGAGTCAAAAAATCCTAAGTCTATTGTAGCATGAAAGCCTCAATAAGTGAAAGCAACTAAGTCAATCTATAAAGAGCTTAAATTTTAGATTTCATTTCAAAAAGCATTTTTTATTAATGCATCAATTTTAACCAGTGACCTGGACGCACAAACGATTATAACTATTTCTCTAACTAATATTTCCTCAATGATGATACCACCTCAAAAAAATATGCATCAACTTGAAACACAGCTTGCACAAATATCACTTCCTTACAATGACAATACCGAGGAAAATAAACTATAATGGTAGCCAAACGTAGCTGCCGCCGATATATTAGCAAAAAAGCTTTAATTTCCATTTTTTCAACTATGAATATCGATACCAAACACCAGAATTTCCGATCGATAAAAGATATGATACCATGGAAAATAAAAAAATGTTTGCTACAGATTCTATTTCCGAGGTAAAAAACTGAGATAAATTACCTCTTGAACAGGTACTTCGGGTGCAAGTGTCGGAGGAGGTTCAACGTTATCAACATCATATGTTTGCTTCATAATATTTTCCGACTTATCTGCGATTTCTACAAATTTACCTTTTATTATTATGACTGCTGACCGATATTGATGACATCTTTCTATAATTCCTTAAGAATGTGTTAAAGCATACCCTCACAGCGTTGTCGAGTAGGTATAGCTGCTTCTGTTTCTTTTCTTGTATTACTTAAAAAGTAATGGCGCATTTCTGAAGGATGAACAGCTTTTACATGACGCTCGACGGCTCGTTCACCGTAAAATACCACTCCTATGAACAGTGACTGCGTTATTCTATTTACAACTCTTTTTCTATCAGTTATGTTCGTCATCGTGAAAGAATTAGCTTGATGCTTTTCATAAAATAAAGGAAGAAAAAACATCAAAAATTATATAATTACATCTAATACAGCATGTTGATAATTGACAGTAGCCAGATCCAATCAAATAAATCTAGCGAATATGACACGGCTTTGGAAGACAACTTTTAATGAATAATTTTCATAAAAATTTCATAAAACATGTGCACTAACCACAAATAGGACATGATTTTCCGTTCGGCAAGTCCGGCCGCATAACCATTAATTCAAACGGTGGTCTTGTACGAAAGTGAGGAACAGATACCACTAGGTTATCCGGAACTTCACGTTTATTAGCAACCATTTTTTTTTGCGCTGAAGACAGCTGTAAATTTCTCTGCGACAGTGCTCTTACAGCGCGACGCAATGCAAGAGCATCAAACTAAAAATTTAATGTGAAAGCATGCTTAACGATATCCATAACAATTTAATGTTTTGTTTATAACGAACAGTATATAATAAGCTCCTAAATCATAAATTCACTAGTTTTCAAGCTCAATATCACTCAGCACATTTATGCAAGCATAAAATATGGGAGAAACATAGCGATGAATGTGTATGAATTAAAATCCACACTGAAAACTGAATAAGATGGACAAGGTCTTAACTCTAATCGACAAACAATACAATCTCAATTTCTATTTACATGAATTCAGAAATATTTAAATCTTATTCAAATTAAAAGTTAAATATGCAAGTTGTGGGAAGGAATGTTTATAAAATGTGCCAACCATTCTTTACCTGTTCTCTTTTTTCTGAATCAATATATAGTTTCGTATATGGACAAGAACGACGATAATGTGAAAGAAGATTATAATCATATTTGAATCGGTTGCCACAAAGCACGCATGGATGTGACCCGGTAGTGGCATGGAAACCGGCAATATGCCTCTCCAATCTGCAATATACCGTTTGTTCAGTTCAATATAATACTAATATGATTCCTGCGTGATTAGGTAAGACTCAAGACTTGACACTTCTGAAATAAATCCGATCTTAAATTTACCTTGCCATATTAACAAAAGTACGGGAGCACACTGAACACTGTACCATACCATGAGTAGAAGACCACTTTGTACGCACTGGATTTGGCTCATTAGAACTTGCAACATCTCCAGTAACCTGCAACAACACATAAAAAAGGAAATAAAAAGATGGCTAAAACAATTCACAAATGAATATATAAAACTAATTAATATGTCTAAAAAACCTGGTCTAAATAACTCCATGAGACACTATGTCCCTCTGTGTCGACTATCTCGGGCTCATCACTGGCATCCAAATGTGTTAACATTTCATGAGATGAGAAACGACCAATAAGACCATCTTGTTGATAATCAACTACTGATAAGTCCTAAAAACATCATATATTCAAACATTAATTAATGTCTAGTAGCTAAAATTCAATTTTCTAAGGCCTGGAAGTAGCTTCATAGCGCAATGGAATCAGTATAATTTTATAGCAACAAACCACAGAAATAAAAAACACATTAATTATTATAAATAATAAGAAAAACGACAGACGAAGACAGAAAAAATGATATACCTTGTCCTTATCTGCGGAAAGAAACAGGTCCTGACATGAAATCACATCACCATCATCTTCTTGTGAAACTGCAACATTTGTTTGTCAAATTTCAAGATTTAGTAACTTGATAAGAAAAGTGACACACAAGGAAAAAAATGCAAGTCAATGTGCCAAAACTGAAAGATTTATATCAATTTTTGTCTGGATTTAAGTAGGAAATATTGTAGAAGTGGAAAGACGTGCGTTATATATCACACACATATTTACTACGTTTTACTTCATAAGGTTTTATTTTTGTATTTAAGGCAAAGAAAATATACCGGCATTTATTGTTTGATCAATTCAATTTGATCAGTTCAATTAATTACAATGTCATCAGTGTTAAATAGGAAACAAAAAATTTAGTACTGTAAATTCCATCATTCCCTATCAAGCTGTCGCCATCACGAAATAGTTAACATCAAAAAATACACTCATCTAATTTTTAGTATCGAGTTACTTCCTTACTCCCTGTACAAAGAAAACTATAAAACATACTTCCGCCGAAGCGCTGGGAATATTCTTCACCTAATTCGCGCATTATATCCCCTACCATATCTTTCAATGTTTCGTCATCCATGGATAAATCTCGAGTATTGTTGGAAATGCGTGCCTAAACAAGTGATTGATATTTAATAGAAACAAAAGATTGAAAATTTTAATAATTTAGCGCAGATAGGATTTTCATCTAAAAATTTAAACGCATGTATTTCACTGACCTGTATCTCGTTACAACTGCTTCGCCAGTGTTTGATTAAACTACAGTGTTGACGAAATATTTGTCCACATAGGCTACAAAAATGTTCACCGCTGCCGCTTCGAGCATCTATAGGAATAATTCCTCGATGCATGGCAATGTGCCATTGAATTACAGAGCTTGACATTTTCACACCACATTGCTTGCATGGAACACCGGAATATACACTACTTTGAGTATCTAAAAAGATATAAAGAAGTATAAGTGCAGAAGTAAGAATAAAATAACCGTCAACAATTTTAAGTTTTTTTGGTTTATAGAGAACAATTGAACTCTATTAAAAATGTTTAGTTTGTTGCAGAAACATCATATACATTGCAATTAAGCTTGACGTATTTTTTAAACGCACTCTATGTGGGAGACACTGTTCCATGTGAAAAAAAGGCTTACTTAGAGGAGCTTGCATATCGATGAGACCAAATGTATCCGATTTGAAGAGCAAATTAGGATTAATACCTATTTTCATTACAGGTGGTGGTGCTTCGTCCGCTTTTTTCCGTGCAAATTTTAATACCATTGATCGCAAAACATTAACATCCATTATCTAAAGGTGTTCTATATATTTGTGAAAATGAGAAATAAAGGAAATGAATCATAATGAATAAATGAACGGCAAATTAGAAAAACCAACGAAGCGAATCTTAAACTGTAAACGAACCCTTCTTCTCTCGGCTGGTATCAATTCGCTCAATTCATGGCATGTTCGCCGCCAATGATAAAAGAGATTATATTCATATTTGTACACTTTTTGACATAATGGACATTGAAATGAACCGGAGATCTGTTTGAAAAAACCAAATAGGTAAAAAACAAATTATCACATATGTTCTTTGTTAAATATTATGTCTTATATTTTTATCAAGCTTATATAAATGATTAAATTTTAAAGTTAAGAGATATGAAGCTAAACGATTTCTATATATTTGTATAAATTTGAAAGTTAGAGATTTTGCACTTTTTATCGAATTTATGTGTGTATCGTTAGATGTCTCTCCCATTTTATCCAATCCCATCTCACTCACTTAAGTACTTTAAGGGAAACTCCCCGTAAATCGGTAGATGATTTTTCAGAACACTTGGAAAAATTATTGAGAAAAAACCTGATGAACTGCTAAATGTCTTTCCAGCCTAGCAGTATTGATGAAGGTTTGGTCGCATTCCGGACATGAATAAGTACCATACACACGGTTTCTATAAATTGATAATGATAAATGCTTTTGCTTCTAACTGAATCTCCATAAGGAGACACTCAAAATGATAAGCGGTGATTATCTTCGGATAGTATTAATAACTTATAATACTTGAAATATCAGTTAGATAAATCAGTAGTTTCATAAAATAAAAATATAAATATAACAAACTACATTAATATAGCCATGAATATCGAAAACAAAAAAAAGAGACCTTCTATATCTTCTCAGTTGATAGGGATCATAGCCAGTCGAGTTACCGAATAGTTGTTGCATAATTTTACCATGCTTATCGATGTCCACAACTTCCACGCCGTGATAATCATTTTCTACAAAGAAGAAAAAAATTCTTGCAGTTAGTGCTATTATAATATTATAATTACTCCAGCTCTTCAATTTGATATCTTCAATGTGACTAATTTATATTAGTTCTATCTTAGATAATTAAAAGAGCAATGGAAGAATGATATTAAAATACTTCTATATGCGTACCGCTACATCTAAATATATTTGGAAGGGAAATTTTTTTTCTACTAACAACAGATGTTATAGGTGATAACATATCTCGAAGTAAGAAAGCTAAATAATAAATAGACAAACTAATCTTAAAAATTCAGAAATTACGTTTTCTGTAATGGGAAGATGAAAGCTCCGATTCATTGAGCTCATCTATCTCTAGCAGTACCGTCTCTGTACCATCGTCGTTCCTCAAAATTTGAACATTATCTACTTTTCCAATATCTGAAAAGCCATCTCTTCAGTCATAGAATAAATTTTTTTATAACTTTCTTCATTATAGCTGAAAAAAAATTTGAATATCGCACCAACGTCAGGTCCATTTAAGCTCAAGATTAAATAATATTCCTGATCATCCCCAATGATTACTTGTCCAACTGTGCTCTCTTCAACTAATTCCGTCTCTTCAACCTGAAAAAGAGAGGCATAACCAACCTATGACCATTCTAAAATCTCTTGTTACTTGATCTGCTAATAGCCAAGTAAAGCATAAATAATCCACATGTTTGCATCATAATCTAAACTGTTCTAAAATAATAATACCTCGACATTTTCTTGTGGGACATAAATGCTTGCACTGACAGTTTTAGTAATATTACTCGTTTTCTGGATGCATTGCATTCCATCCGATGGTTGGCCACTACCATCCTTATTAGATGCTTCATCTGTAAACGGATAAATACTCTTTGCTGAATTATGAATAAATTTAAAATGATCATTAAAATAACTATCTAAAGTTTTAGCATATTCTCGTCTTACATATAGTTTTATCGATCGACGCTGAAAAATAAGTGAATGAACTTGTAAACAATTAAATAAAATATTGATTAAAATAAAACTATTTCATGTAGGAAATTTGCAGCTGATAAGCAAATCGGAGTGAATTATTCAAAAATCCAAAATAAAAATTTAACTATAAGTTGAAAATGGCGGGTACAAAAAAATAGCTACAAAAATTCAAGCAATCTTGACGGGAACAAATTACCCATTGAGGCGCTGATTATTCGGTCAGCCTTCTTTCCAAGCTAACTTCTCCAACACTTTTAAAACATCAGTTCTACGGTGAATTTCTCCGCAACTTCTACGCATACCGTTGGAACTTTGCATGACGCATGAAACGCGGCCCTGTCCACGAGATATTGTGGCCTTACGTATGATTCGCTTCTAACAATTCATATCGCATGGTTAAATTCATAGGTAGCTTTAAGTCTGTCTGGTGGGGCAATATGCAAGTCCAAATATAAACATTGTCAAGACAACAATTTTTTCCCTTAAAACTCACGTACGTGTTCACTGGTAGCCAAGAGCTAATGGGTAATCCAGTGAAATTCTTGGCTTTCTAATTTGTGAAATATTACATCCAGCCTCAGTGTTTAAACATTCGTGGGTACCATTAGCCATTGTTAAGTAGAAATTTTTGATTCGGACCAAATAAGAAGAATTGCAATAAATCGTGAAATCATCGATAATAATGAGTAATTACTGATTAATTAGCGATTAAGTAGAGAGATTAATCCGGTGAAAGGAAAATAGGCCATTAGAAAAAGAAAATGAAGGTTATTTATTGAATTTATTAGTATAATGATTATTTACTGAAAAATTTTAATATTTCAAACAGCAAGAAGAAAAAAGAGGGAAATGATAGTTTCTATAGTCTAGTTCTAATAGTTTAGTTTACTTCTAAAAGTATACATATAAACATATATGTTTTTGTTATTCATGGTTGTAGGACTCGCAATGAGAATTCAATAGTTAAGTTGCAATTTTTTGCAAGAGTTAAATATCCATTGTTGAAAATTCGAAAGTTTAATCAGTTAAAATCTCACAATATTGCGTTGAAGTCTGGAATCAAATGATTTCAAATTAATAATAAGGTGCTATTTAATTTGATTCAGTTTTTACTTAATATATTACAGGCAACAATTATGTTTTATATAAGCAAAATTTTGGTCTGTAATTTCGGATTTCAAACTTAATTAATCTGTAATTATTGTAAAATACCAAAGTATTCGGTCCTCTTTGCTGTGGAATTTTTTTAATAAATTATGTCAATTAAATTACCTCTTGTAATTTAATTTGTTTCTAATTTATGATATTGCAGTATGTCAAATGTATTTGAAAATGAGTTTCTTTGTAAGTTTTTTTTTCTTTTTTTGTTATTAAATTGCCTTATTAATTATGCTGTTATTAAATATATTTGGATTTTGATATTTGTACAAATGTTACTATTAGGCATTTCTACATTGCATATCTGTCGGTGTAAAACGTACTTTTTCAATGTTACTTGCACCAGCCGCAGAACGTAATAAGCAGCCAATATTGGACATTCTCAAACAGTATATCGACAATAAACCGCGTACTGTAAGTAATTTGTAAAGGTTCTTAACTGATTTAAATTTAATCATCAAAGTTGAGTGGAATTCAAAAAATAAAATTATCAATGATTTGTTTCCTGAATGCAGAATAATTTAAATCATTTAAATTGATAACGTTTGAAAGAATTCTATCTTTTAGTTCTTAGAAATTGGATCTGGTAGTGGTCAACACATTTGTCATTTTGCACCTCATTTTCCAAATGTTTTATTTCAACCTTCTGATTTGGAAGATTATGGTGTGAAATCCATAAATCTCTACATCGATCAATTCAAGGTTTCTTTGGGTTGCTTTTTTTTTTAATTTATAATTTCTTCTAAAATTGATTTTTAGTACAATTTGAAATTATTTTCAATTATGTTTTGTCTGCCTTTTATTATGTAAATAGTGTGAATGTGAAGTGATATATGGCTCATAGAAATTTGCCAATGTTTATCAATTTCGGACTGAAATTTTTTTTGTGATATGCTCAGTCCATTTAGGTTGGTCTTCTATTGGACTGCAGACGAAATATGTTTTTCTATTAGCTTCCACTGGTAATTATATGCATTTCATAGAGACTTAAGTATATATAAACATATAATCTGGAAGCAGCAAGAAGAAAGTATGTTCTTCGATTTCAGTATTCAATATTTGAAAATTATTTTTTTCAGTTATACAATGTGAAGCAAGCTTTGAAAATTGATGTTCGAAAAGATATCAGCAGCTGGAACTTGCCTAGTGAATTTCGACCGGGTCACATTGATTATATTTTATCAATCAATATGATACATATCAGTTCAGATGCTGCCGTCGATGCACTGTTTAAGGTGAGCGTAAAGTTCCAGTCATTCGCTTGACTTGAGCTTCGCTTTAAACCATTACACTATGACAAGAAGAGGTTCCATTTTGATTGAAGGAGATAAGTATATCATATATCACAATGCTGTATCATTTTGACTCAAGAATGATAATTCTAGACTGCTGGATTATTGTTGTCTAATGAACATGGCTTATTGATTACATATGGCCCGTATGCAGTAAATGGTCAAATAACGCCAGAAAGCAACATTGCCTTCCACCGATCACTTCGTTCTAGCAATCCTGAATGGGGTTTACGTGACACAACTGTTTTAGAAGAGGTCTTTTTGTTCAATTAATCTTTGTAAATTACAAATACCTCTGTTTATAAAATTTTGGATTTCTGAATTTTATGTAGTATACTATTCAGCATTGTTCGGGAAAATGAAGCGAAATAAGGAGGATCTGATATCCTCCTTTGTTATTAATAGAATGTCATCTTCATCTTTAATTTTTTAGGTTTGAAATTGACTACAGTACTGAATCCAGTATCATTTTCTTAAATTTACAAGAACATTGCAAAAATTCATCATGATTTAAATTTAGTTATCCCTGATGAATTCGTTTATATTGATAAGCTTATATTAATATTAATAAGCTATATCTCTTTCTCCAATAGCCATTATATTGAACAAAAATTTTATAAAAGTGTTCCCTTTTTGTAGAAAGCAAATGCTAACGGATTATATATGCGAAAAGTGCATGATATGCCAGCCAACAACAAAATTATTGTTTTTGGACGACAGTCTGTGTCCTATGTGAAAGAAGCATCTTGAACGGAAACCATACACTCATTCTGAGAATCTGTTATTGGAAGATCTTTTTGTTTATGAAGTTTTAATTTATTTATCAACGTTTGGTGATCTCCGTATTGTCCGAGTATATTTGATCTTAATTTTTAATCACACTTTAACCGGTGCAAAGATATAAAATAAAGAATAAATATTTCAATCACAATGGATAGTTTAATTTCAACTTAATAGCGAGAAAGTTAGAAAGTTAGAAGCAGCCAATTGAGTAGTTTGTGCTACAGTCGGTGAATATACTGTTCTGAGTTTTCAGAGTGCATCCGGAATTCGAGCTAGCAATTACATTAAGACAAATTGTCTGGAAGTCTTAATATCTTCTAGGGCAATTAACGCTGAGTCGTACACAGCGCAGAAGATGGGGTGATAAATGTAGAATGTCTGAGTGGGATCGAAATTTTCAGTTTGTCCTAAATCAAGATTTCAAAAAATTTCGGTATGTTTTTGTCATGGGAAAGTGTTTCAGTGATCTGTTCAGGGCTTATACAATATTTCGCAAGCGACTTAGGGTTCTAGGAATTGATTCAGTTGAAACACTAGTCACTGTCTAAAGGATAGAAACTGGATAAAAAGTTGAATTAAACGTATTTACAGTAATTCTCTTATTTTTATCGATTTCAAGTGGAACTGCTTTCGTGCGTCTCAGTAGAAATAAAATTACGAGATTGTATTGGAGAGACATCTGTCCTGTCCTTATGTAGAAGGTTTTTGGAATCTGGATTTTGCTAAATTTTTCCTTACAGATTCTAATGGCAGAATCACAGAACAGTACTAATATATCCGTAAAATTTGAAGTCATCGAGCATCAGATCAATAGACGCTGTCAGGATAATGGTGGTCCTTCTAGAGAAATATGTACATGTTAATATCATTATTGATAATATTTATAATCATTTGTATTACTTTTTTGAAGTAATACAATTGATTATAAATTTTGAGTTCTTTTTATTTAATGTAAATATACAATAGGAATTTTTTAATATAATTTTCTTCGTTTCACTTCATCTCATCAATCGGTAGACATCACAATTTCAAGTTTCTTGAATCATCGGAACGAATTTCGACGTTTTCCAATTATTGCCAATTTCATTCAAATGTAGAATAGCAGAGTCGAATTTGTCAAGTTCTTTTTAGATTCTAAATTTTATGAATATTTGTTTATGTTATGGCTTTTGACTCAACTTGTTCTGTGTTTTTTCAGTGTTAACGGAGCGAAGTGGAATGCGCATGGCTTGTGACCGGAATTATATTTATGTAATCGGTGGTTTCTCTCCTACACGAGAATCTCTGCTTGCAGGGGTCTGTCAAGTATAAAACTAAAACTGAGGGACCATGGATGGAATCATACGGAAATGATTTTAATGAAATTCTTTTATAATAACTGTCAGAGGACTTTGAATTTATCATGTGGGAGTTTATATTTCTGCTAGTAATGGGCAATTATTAGTTCATATTTGTTAAAAAAACAGTTATCTCTAAAATGATTATGCATTTATGCTACATTCGTGCCTAGCCAGAATAGAAGTAAGATCGATCCGGAAGGACATCTGATACGACTTTATTCTGATTAATTTTTGCTAATATTTTCAATATATCATTAAAGACTTTATTGATAAAATAGGAGCATTTATAAATTAGCAAAAGAATAATTTAAAAAAATTAATTAATATAACAGTTGAGCATCGATATCTTTTCATCCCCTCTGTTACTATGTTCACCTTTTTTATTACTGTTCTCTATAATTTTTTGTTTTCTCCATGAATTTTCTGGAATGAGTTCAGGAAGTTTGGCGTTTCAATGTTTTGACTGATACGTGGGAACTGATGCCCATACCAGAAAAGGATTTTCCCGAAGAACTGGCATCGTTTGCAAGTAATTCTACGGTTCTTATTTGTTGCCGTGTTTAATTCATCAGTTATTTATTTTGAATCGTTTTTAATTTGTAATTTCCTGGAATAGAGTCAAGTATGCACTATCTTCTAGGTTGCTTTTTCGGTGAACCGATTTTATCCGAATTTTATATGTTTGGTGGAACTGCAGTTCCATTCGGTACAACAGCTTCCAATTCAGTTAACGTACTCAGGCGTATAAAGGATGAAACTTTTATTTGGAAACGACTGAAAACCTTTGGTGATGTTCCCATCAAGCAGTATGGTTCGGTAAGTGTTATTTTTGAGATGTAGTGGTTTAGTTTTTAAAATATAAAATAATTTGTGGATCATTTGCATTTTGGGCATTTGAAATAATCCTTAATGTGCAAAATGTTGTTAGATTTTTGGAAATTTTTTTGAAAAATGTGAACTTTTCTAGTTTTCTAGAGACTTATTGGTAGCCTACGTGGATTGTTGGAAATCGCATTTCTTAAATTATTGATTTTTTTCTGGGATCTCCCAAGATATCTTTTCTGTAAATGTTCTTAATCTTCATATTTTCCTTTTGGTTGCTGCTAAAAAAATTTCTATCATTGTTTTTATCGTTTGGAATCTTTCTTTTCCAGTGTCTGGTACATAATAATGGGAAATTCTACGTATTTGGTGGGACCACTGGATGGGAATATAATTTAGAAGTTCGTAGTTTAGAACCTGAATTTAGTGGCAAAAAAGATGCAGGTCGACAGGAACCAATTCGCTGGAAATGGACACTTCTCCATGTAATTTGCAAGTTGTTTTTTTGCTGTCAGCAGTTTTTCTCATGTATTTTTTGGATTTAAACAATTAAAGATTATTAAAGAATTCAAACACAGGATGGATCAGGCATCAACGGACGCTATAGACACGAAGCAATAATTTTTAACGATGAAATAATACTGGTAGGTGGAGGTACTCCGGAATGGACTTCACCACTTACGGAGGTCTGTTTTTTCGAACTGGCCGTTCATTTGCAGAAAAGTTAAATATCTTATCAGCAATTGACTATCAGAAAGTTTCAGGCATTTTCCAAATATTTTGACAAGAAGTTATTCTGTTTAAAACTTTTTGGATTAAATTCGCTTCAACAAAAACCAAATAAGTGAAACATTTCACGACATCTAAAAAACTCTATTTCTGTTGAAGGTAACATTATGTGTTATATATTTTTTTATGTTTCAATTTTTAGCTACTGGTATTCAATATATCTGAAAAAAGATTCCGCACCCAAATAACCCTGCCTGACACCAATCACGGGTATCCTGTAGTATGTTATTTTAATTTAAATTATTTTAATTATAAATTACTTTAATAAATTATAAATTATTCTAATTATATTATTATAAATTATTTTAATTTAAATCATTTTAATTTATTTTAATAAATTATTTTAATTTAAAGATTTATTAATTTCTTATTTCATTAGTCCATATCGTATTTATTAACATCGAACAATTACAAGAAATGAAATGCATCTTGACGTATTACTTGTTCATCATTGGCAGTCAATTGTTAAGGGTCGATTATACTATGGTTGCGTGAAATTTGGCAATAATGCTTATATACTTGGTGGTTGTACAGAAAATTCAGTAGTACATCACTTAATTGATCGAATAGTTCTGGTATTTTTTATTACTCAACTAATAGTTCTTTGTAAAATGATGTTTTTTTTAAATTTTGCACTTTTTATAATATATACAAATTTGTACTAGATTACACAGTACTATATTGAGTATTGAGAAGAGAAAGTGTGGAGACGTTCATGATAAAATTAATTACATGCGGAATCATCTGATAAAAAAGTCATTGTTGCAGCGACCTAAGTTGCTTCAAGATTGTTGGAAACTTGATCTGAAAGAGTGGCGTTGGAAAATGCTGCCTGTTCAACTAAATCAGCAGTTGTGTTTCCACGCAGCTACTGTTACTCCGGTACGTGCAAGTAATTTTGTATTTTAAGGATCTTCGTAAGGGAGAAGAGGTAGTATCTGTTTCTGGTTGAACTTAGAGTTGATGCACACCCTGATCTCTATGATCGATTTTTCATATGTTCTGATCTTTATTGAGCCTCTAGATTCTTTCATTCCATAAAGCTTGAAAACTGAAAATTTTTCGTCTGCAAAGCATACAAAAAATTTTGCTTCTACGGTGAAAGCATTTTTTCATTCTGAAAAATATAAAGTTTATAGATTAAAAAATAATTTATTCTTTATGAAAGTTTATTTCTTTTTGGCGCAAAACTAAAATTATTTTTTCACACATTAAAAGGAAATGTATGTTGTAGGAAGGTTGCATTTATGTTTTTGGTGGTACAACAGATGATAAGTTCGAAAGACGGACAGATCAACTGCAGAGATATTGGATCAGACCGCCGACCTTATTTTATATTGCTGCGCGCGCTATCATTCATGCCTATCCTAATCTTGTTGATCACTTTCGTGGCATAGCATTAACAAATATTTTTGACTACTTATCATCCTTAATTTCTTAAGTTTTTTTTGCCTCATTTTTCATTCTTTTGTTTCTTGATTCATTTCCGAATTCTGCTGGAAATATATTGAGAATATAGTTATACTAATCCGCCATTGTTCTGGATTTATGCTCTGTTTTTCTAAATTCTTTCATTTTGAAAGTATTGTGTTCATTCTGATATAAAAATACATCTGCTGACTGATTACTAAATGAAGTATTTTCATCCATTTTTGAATAAATAATATTAGGAAATCAAAAGCACTTCGGAAGGATAAATTAGCATGGATGATTTGTTAGATTTTCAAAGTGAAATAATTTGATTCTTTTTTTAATGAGTATATTTAAGGATGAATTGAAAATTTATAATCGAGTAGTTATTATTTCGTTATTCTTGCCGTTCTTAATATTAGCATTCGATGACATGGAATAACTAATTTGCGGTGTACTGTATTGCGCTGACTGTAGTGATGATCGGTTGATTGGTTCCGCAAAATGATCTAAAAGGAAATTTTTAGATGCTTCTATGAACTTAATTATGGACTGAATATGCTGGATTCTGTTTGGCTAAGATTTGGGCATATGTACGAAACGCAGTCAGTAAAGCAATTTTTTAACAGCTTACAGCGGCATGACGCTAGAAAATTCGTAGTTTTTTCCACATCGATAGCTTGCAGGTCATCGAGTTTTGATGATGCTTGATCACGTTTGATTATTCTGCAGTTGTATACAATGTTGAATCCCGAAATCATGCATTATTTTCGTAAGTATTACGTCATCTGCTGTTGTCAAGATACTAAACACTTTCTAAATTGATTTATTGATCAGAGAAAGACTTACTATTATTTGGATTTCTTCAAAGATATTAACTCCCAATATCCATAAACTAATCAATCTTAGTAATGAGTTAGAAAATGGGAAATTAAGAAAACCTAGAAAAAGATTGTCATTTTAATGTCCATTTATCATTGTTGTAAGAAATCACTGTAAGAAAACATGAGTCTAAGACATTTACGGTTTCTTTTCGATTGTAGAAATAATTATTCTAACCTTTCTTCGCCTTGATCAACAGCATTTAACGAAATTTGTGATAATCTTTGATAGGAATTGAGGGAAGCCGATTGCGAAAGACAATTTATTACTCCTGTCTGTTCCGTCATTAAATCCGGTCTTGGAATAAAATCAAACAATTTTGACAATACACATAAATTCATTATTTAAATGTAATTTCAAGTAATGAAATTGGAAGAAGGAAATACATGTAAGATTACAGAAGCAGATCATTCTAGTGGTGAATACTGCATAAATTAAAAAGCATACTTGAAATTTGCAGCTGATTTAATTAAAGTGCTATCCATAGAAGTTGGGAATCTTTTGCAGCTTCGCCAAAAAAGGTCAGGTCGTATTTCTGGTACACGATCATAATTTTCAGCAATGCAGGAACTTGTCTAAAATGCTTTATTTAAAAAAATCGTCTGTTTTCTGTCGCTGGGAAATTAGATCATTTCGCTTTTGAAATTATCATTAAACACAAAAATAAGCAGTTTAAATTTCCATTTTATTAATAGCAAATTGATATCTGTTCTGAGTGCTTCGATAATGTAAACTGATAACATTTAGAGTATCTTAAATGGAAATAATATATCTAATGAATTAAATTACAGGAAACAGTTTTAAACAAACTATTGTTAACCTATGATCTTTCAAAACTTTGGAATCTGATAAAAGTCTGACAGCAAGATTTTTGTCGATAAGATAATTGCATTCAAAGTCATCATCGTCATCACCAAATGGATTAAGCAGTGCTTGTGCAACTTTTAACCAACCAGTAAAAAACACGAATTCGATCATTGTCATTACTGGTACTATCAGATCAAGCTATAACAGAGAACTTGAACTTGTCATCGATTTCTTTTGATAAGTAATCGTTTATGAATATGATATCCATAAATCAGAATAAAACAAAGTACCAAATAGTAAATGTGCGTGCTGGTAGATGCTTTGAAATATTTCAAAAATTAGTTCTCAATTCGAAATTATTACTTTTTTTAATTTTTATATTTTTTAGTTTTATATTTATAAATTACCATCCTTAGATCGTAATATTTTTATCTGCAGATAAATTTAAATGTTAGCAGCATAAAGTAACATCAGAAGCATACAGTCTTAAAAATACCATCCTTAGGTCGAAACGTAATTTCAAAAATTCAAATTCAATCAAATAACTAAAATGTACAAAGAATAAAAAGACTAACATCACTTATAAGGGCATTATTATTATTATTATTGTTAACGATGAACTGTCGACCGAAAAGGCATACAAAGAAATATACATAAACTGCCAGAAATACTACCTAAATTATTATCTAAAGATATTATCTGATTCAGATGAAATAATTTGTTGTTTAAAATTATTTCTGTGAGGAAAGTATAGGTAGGAAGAGATATTTTTATATAACTTATTGATTATTTTATGGTAATTAGTTTCAAGAAGCAAATATTCAAATGATCAATTCATTTCAAATTAATTTACTCCACGTCTTTTGTATGTAACAATAAATCATGATTTCATCAGAGCATTAGAAAAAACCATGCAAATTTATAGATGATAAATAATAAATTAAGAAAATCAATAGTAGTGATACCTGTGAGTAAACCAATGGTATAGGTACCCAATCATAATTGCATAACAATTGTAAATTGTAGCGAAATTTGTCAACTTCCTGAAATTCTATTCAAATATTTTTTTCAAAACGTTTAAATAAAACGAAATTTTAAAATTGCTTTATAAAATCATTTATTGATTTAAAGTTTAAAATATTTTTTTTTTTGCAAAATCTTGCAGAGCATAATTTCCAGTATAGTAAATCCGAAGTGATTATTTCTTCCTTTCGTGCTTTTAGTGCTGCAGAATGAATCCATCGTATTGGTACCCAGTATTTGTTATATTGAAGTTTGATTAAATCCAATTTCTCTTTTTCTTCTCTCAAAAGAATCCCTACAAATTGATATTACGATTCATATTATTACATCCTAATTCACTCATATCATTCATAAATGAGATATTAAAATTTCGAAAATAAATGAAAGGAACAAAAACGTAATTATCCTAAATACAGGTAATTGTTTTAAAAATTCCGAAAATTAATTAACCTTTTTGATAATTAATTAACTGTTCCTTTTTCTTCCTTGTCTTTTCATATAAACTTTTCCATGTTAACTGTCTAGATAGAAAAAAAAAAATAGCTAGATACCAGCACTAATCATGCTATCAGTAGTCGGGAAACGTTTCTTCACTTGAACACTGAGATCTCGGAATACAAAAATCTGCGTAAGACATAAATATCGTGCTAGCGTTCGGCGTAATACTTTAGCATTTTCACTTTCACCATGAATATAATTAGTGATCAATAATGCATACCTGTAACTTGATACTGTATCAGACAACATTTACAATCAATATTATTGAATGAATTCAGTTTTAAACTAATTTCCACTAATTTTTCCTATGGTTTATTTTTTTTTTCTATTCATGAATAATTTCAAAATTAGAAAAAAAAAATAACTGACGATTCGATATAACCCATATTATTAAAAATATTAGACCATCGTGATAATATTGTATCAACGAAGAAGCCAAGAATAAAAGTAATAGGTATATATTCCAAATGTGTATCAAAATAATGGACTAAATTTTCGAAAATACTGAAATAATTAAAAAATTGAATTAAAAAATTTAATAAAATTTTATCTCTGCACTTTGATTCGTACCATTTTTAGATTACTGAAAGTTAAACTTAGATATAACTTACTAAACTTTATAATTAATTTCTTTTTATTTTAATTAAAAAATAATTCAAGTATGATACGACATTTTTTGTTTGGCATTGAGGAAATAGTTTGATCGATAGATGAATGAAATAATTAAGAAAAGTATCGTCCAGATTAGTAATTCCTTATAGACATGCTTCCAGACACTTCCTTTCCATCGAAGTAATACACGAGGAATGACCAGTGGTGATAAGGATGCTAATTCAACATGATATGCTACCGTCATCTTCCACACTTCATTCAAATATACCTGAAAGTACTGTTTAATAAAGAAACATGGAAAACCTGAAAGTATTTTTTAATAAACAAGCAAGAAAATTAAACTTAATATTCTTATCTCTAAATTAAAATCGATCTATAATACTTTGAGATGAGCTATTATTGATTTTCATGTTTTAGATTATTTTCGAAATATCTTTTAACTTTGCAGAAAAAAGGGTTTGTGGGAAAAATAGTTTTTTCCTATACACTTCTAAAACAAAACTTAATTCGTATCATATAACTTGAAATGAAAAGTTAAATTCTAACATGAAATCTATCTATCAAAAAAAGAATTGCTAACAAAGGCAATTCAATATTTGTACAGCATTATAAGTGTGGATGTATGCATGCATATGTATGTTTGTGCATGTCCCTGCATCTGTTCATGCGTGCATCCATGCGTATATCTAATATAATAATCACTTAACCTCTTTATCATCCATTATTCTCGTTTTAATGGATTAATCTTAACATTAAAAATTTGAATATGCAATTCCAGATTCGGAATCAGGTTACTTAAGTTACAATCTCATTTCAATTTCTTATTGTCAGACAACGATTTACGGCGGTGCGGTTTATTCGTTGTTTCGTGAAACTTGTGCCGGTTTTATTGGACGTTTGGAAAAACGGTGGAAGAACGATAGTAGGACGGTGAGAAGACGCCAGTGGGAGGAACTCTGTAATTCACGTAATGTCTCCGGATAATATATTCAGATTAATCCACTAAAACGAGAATAATGGATGATAAAGAAGTTATTGACTCCGTATGTTTTATTCTAATCTTTGACTAGTGATAATTTTATAATTATTAGCAAATGATCATTTTACAATTTTTAAACTTTCCACCTGTCTTTCCAGTTCTTCTTTCAGGTTTTCTTTTACTTAATTAATTTGAATTTTATTTTTACACTAATTTTTCTATATTGTAAAGCCTCATTTGCTAGGATGCACGAGCACGCTTTATGGATATCTGGCGAAAAGAAATGAAATGTTGGATTCGTGCACTTCAACTTCATTTGATTTACCCGAAATCGAGCAACTTCAAGAAGTTCAAGAACATCACTTCAACACTCATAAAGTACGTTTGAAAAGTGGAAGTGATTCGAAGAGCACGTTTGGAAATGAGGAAGATGAAGAAAATCAACGAATTCACAACAAAACAATAAAAGAATTTTCATTATTAATTTTTCTTTTATTTGATATTTGTAAATTAATATTTCACATTTTGTAATTAATTTTGTAAAATCAAATATTAATTATCAGATAATTTGATTAAATTTGATGTTTATTTGCGTTTATTCATTCTATCCTATGTGGTTAGTGACATTGGAAGAACTTCTTGTGATTCTTTTTAAGGTTGCAGACTGCATATGTTTAATGGGACTACGCATGCATTCCGTTGTTCCAATTGATACGCATATATTGCAAATTACAGTAGAAAATTATTTGAAGACAGTACCGCAAAAAAAATTTTTGCGTGGAAAAGATCGACAACAAATTAGTATGACTTCAATTTTACGTATTTTCAATTTATGTGGAGTTTTTCAAATTTTATAAATCTACAATATTGTATTTTGAACTTTACTATAATTAAACGACCTTAATTTTTAATAAAATTCATAGTAAGCGGCATATTCATATATTACTGTTTCGATGTTGCATTACTTTTGCTTCATCATAGAAAACGCGAAAAATTTCAGTGGCCATTTGGCACGAGAAGTTTGGCTTATATGCCGGCTGGGCTCAAGCCGTTTTATTCACAGCACATTTGCGACATACGAATATCATACAATCAGCAAAGAAGAGATTATCAAAAATAAAACCATTAAAATCATGACAAAACCAAAGTTTTCTACTAACTTCATAAGAACACTGTGCCGCTATTCTAAGCAAATACGTGTATATTTATTCACATTTGTAGGAACCAATTCTGTTATGTTCATGGGGTATGAATTATTACTGTTTTGAAGAGTTCTAGATTTTCTCTCGTCTCTGCTTAACAACTTGTATCTGAGTAGCGCTTCAAAGATTAAGTGAAAGAATTAATTAAATAACCATTACTAATGTTGCAAATGTACATTTCTTATGTAACATTATTATGCGTCAATGCATGTGCCTTTCACTTTTCATCATAACGAAGTATTTTAACGCTTTCTGACTAAATATCTTGGTTCTGCATCCAGAAATGATTTTCGAATATCTTTAGGATTCATGCTTCGTTAAATTTGCCTAGAAACAAGCTGGTAATGTAGAAAAAAATTAAGTGTGAATTAATTTGTTAAAACTCCTAACAGTCCTATTCATTTTTTCACTTATTTGAACTTCTTCATTAAATGACGCAAGAGACTATCAACTTTTCGTTTATCTGAACCGCAGAATGCTGTAAGATTTTTTGTTTTTCTATGCGGCGTCATTTAAATATCATTGTTTTCCAGAGTAGCCTGTTTTTCACTATCATTGATGAATTGAAAAAAAGCTTCCACAGATAAGCACAACATACTTATACATGGAATAAAATGCTGACTCACGTCTTTCAAGTCCTATTGCTCTTCTAAAATAGACTTTGGTATTGTTATTTATATCAAGGAAATAATTCGTATAATAAGTTGGATGCCTGGATTGCTAAAGCTTGTTCATTGTTCTCAGTCGATCTGAATCATTCGGCAATGTAAATTGGATGCTTGACAAGAATGAAAAGATAAACTCTATTTAATAAAAAAACTCTCAGATGTGGCTAAACAAAGTTTTATCAAACTTGATGAAAATTCTATTTTCACAATAAATAAAGGGTAGTACCATTGTTAAAGTCCACGACTCAATATACAACAAAAAAAATACAGCGCAAAATAGATGGAAGAAAATCTGCCGCAAGCAGGATTATTCTATGTTTCTATGACACACTGTAAAACTTAACATTTGACGAAATGAAATATTTGCACGAAATATTAAATGAACCTGTAAATAAAGGACTCGACTCCTTCATTATGCTCCTCTGTCTTGCAAACAAGACAAAAGAGCAAATGAAAATTATCGCTTAAAGTTTTTGGTTCTCTCCCAGTACGTACCGACGACCACATGAAATGATTTTCCCATTTTAGTGATAAGAAGCCAGTCGGACATTCACTCTGTGAGAACAATGAAGAAGCCCAAACTATAACCTGTAGATTAAATCACTCGTGGACCGTCATACCATATAGGCACCGGTACTGAGATCAGTCCATTGCACTGCAGAAATAATGAAGGCAGAGAGTACACAACCTCCCTGAATACCTGCAGAAAAATACGCAGTAAAAATTCTGAGACCAATAAGAATAAGCATAAATGCATAATCAAAAATTCTAACACTTTGAATATGCGTACACTATTACATTCACTCACTTCGCAAAAATAGAGCACTTATACCTATTTTACAAACGTCACTTCATTTTCCTTTATAAAAATGATAAGTTATCATTTGGGAAGTGTTCCATCGAATGCGAAAAGATTTGAAACACGGAAAATTAAAATGCCTACTCTGTCGAAACAGTTAACGAATGAACGAATGAATGAGTTAACAAAATGGACTCATCCGACGTTGCATCATCTAGAGATGTATGTTAAGGAAAGCTGCATATTCAAAGTGATAAATGGAACAAATTGACAAAAATATTATTAATTAACGCTAAGCAGAACCTCAGGGAAAAGTGAACTTCTGCAGTAGCATATACAGCATACCCGTTTTATCGGTAATAAATGGAAGACGTGCATGTGCAATGAAAGGCGATCATTCACCTCCAGTCTTAAAAGTGCAGCAATGCATTTTACTTTCTTGAAATCTGGAATCCCCAATAAAAAGAACAGTGCCCTGAGAGTCAAGCAATCACGGTAATGTCATCGAAAAATACAATAAAATAGTGCGAAAAAAAAAATAAATTTAACAATTAAAATAATGCAGAGATATTGCTCTAATTCTGTTTACACCTTCACAACTTACTATTACTTTAAGTACTTTCGATCAATACCTATCAACTTTAATAAATATTTCCAGTTTCATTCCTCTAATTTTTCAACAACAAAACTAGATCAGTTCAGCATATGAAATTCAGCAATATTCAGATATTACATAGGGGAGGCGTAATTTGGATGACACCGGTAATTATTAAATGCTAGTAAAAGCTGAGGAAAATAGGGAGGACTCACTTCAGACATAATATGCAGAAGGCCAATTTTGACCATAGATCATAATTTAGATAAAATTGGGATAAAATCATAAGAGCTGCACTGTCTTAAAATTTTATATTATAAATCAGTAATAATCTCTAGCAAAGATCTATTAATTTCACATGGAAGAAGCAAGGAAGAAGGATAAATAGAATATTAACATATCTAAAGTCATAGAAACATCTAGAAAATAAAAATGCAGTGAATTGCCTAGCTTTTCAAAAATAATCCGAACGAAAACCAATTACTCAATCTCATCCATAAAAAAATTTTTTGTCGATGAACTGAAAATTTTCGCTCACATTTCCAGTACAAAAATTTAAATCTCATTATTACCCAGAGTGTTCGATATGTGAGCGTCAGAGTTAGATGTATCAGCACAATTGTGAGCAGTATTATTCACACATTCATTATTAACATCGTTATTGTCACTACCATCACCATTATCATCATCGTCATCATCACCATCATCATTAACACCATTATTGCAATCATGCTTGTCCTCCTCTTCTTCCTCAAATTCATGTGCTACCACATCTCCTGTCAATGCTACACCCCCGTTGTTCGTTGCAGTAGCTATCATAATCGCTTTTTTCTGAAGCTCATCCGCAACTTTTACCCAATTTACATTTTTCGTCCTTCGGGCCAAGTAATGAACTTTACTACGACGCTGATCACGAACTGCTTTTTTCAGAATATTCATAACACGTTTTTCCACTTTTGTATCAGCTTTAACGTCATGTGCACTTAGTGTTTGCTTCAGATCTCTGTTTGGATAAGGTGAATTCAATAACCCAGCAATATTGACGCAATTATCCTCAATTTGTGAATCGTCCACTCCACTTCCAATTCCTTCCACGTTTTCCTCAAACGACAAATCCATACCATTAAGATTTTCATCTTTATCCGCTTCCACTTTAATATTTCCCAGAAATGACTGAAAACTCGGCGGCAAACATCCAGCGATTGCTTGCAATCCATCTAATTCATTTCGTTTAATTTTGACTGGTAGATGTGAAATTGGTGATCCTCGATTCAATGAAACATCTGCTTTTCTCTTGTTCTCATCAATCTAAAAAATGTATTTGAGATAAAGAGAAAAAAAATTAAAAAATAAAGTTAAGTGAGGTAATGATTTTCAATGATTTTACTTGGCATATATAAGTGACTAATTTCTAATCAATGCACCTCCACATAGTCTGTCTTTTACCTATATAATCAAACACTCCCCAAACGCAGCTATATCCAACCTGATGTATCTTTTCTTTAAGGAAACAAGACTATAGTGCTATAGCACTATTCGACACTATAGCTTGTATCTGTAAAATAAATCTGGATTGCGTAGGCGATAAAAAGTTTTAAAAAGCGACTAGAGGTCGAAAACCAACTCTTTTCAAACGTGATGCTTTGGATTTATAGCAATGAACAGGTATTTCGCCGGTGCTTCGCCTTGACCCCACTTCGTATTTTGTGCCTTTAACATAATGGAACAGCACATAACCCGCATCTTCATATGTAGTCGTGACTTCATAACGCCTACAATTTAATTTTTTTGTAAATAGGTTACCCTTATCGTCTAGTCCCGAACTACGACGAATAACATACAGTTTCCTTCAAGGTTCTGTCATCTAGATTAAAAGACTTATCAGAACTACAGATCATTACTTAATTTACGAATATAAATGAAAAAAAGTACATGATTCGACCATCCTCAAAATCGTCTCCATTCCCACTGAAAAATCGTGTTATATACAAATTATCGGGTAATAAACCACTATCATTATTATCGAATGAATAACCGTCCTGCCTTAAGTGTTCACGCATCTGCAATAAAATTCATTAAGTAAATTTGAACTAATGAAACCCAAAAAAAGTAGTATATCTTGAATTCAAAAATCCTGTGCTATGAGGATGCATACTATAACATAGCGAACCACAAAATATGCTCATTTCCTTTCAACTGCAACAATTTATACTATCAGTGACAGTAAAAAAGAAAGGTTATTTCATATTATATCATAGGAAAATTAACCTGTAGCATATCTAGATCTAATTCACCATTATCTTTACTGTCGTAAATTACTATTGTTCCCGGTTCCGGTAACATTAATGGTGCTTCGCGACATATGAACTGTGTTGTTGTTTTAGCTTTAGCTATAAGCACAATGATAAGCTCTTAATAAATAAATATATTCAAATAACTGCAGACTAGAAAATCGAGAGTTGAGAATACAGACAGTAATACAAACAAACAATGCTTTATAAAATAGAAATTCCTGTATAATGTTTTAACTTATGTGTAGGTATAGGTCATCTTTTTGTCTCTGTGCCCATCAAGGACTTTTCTGTGAATCAAAATGCATATGACAAACATACCTATCCAAATTTCAAAAAGACAGTGTCAATTCGTGGCAAAGGAGGTAGAGGTAGTTAGGTCAATAGAACAAGATAAACCAAACGTGAAGTACAAAAAATGTACTCCAATCTTTCTATACTTTTTGAATTATCAATGCCGAAACAATGAAAATGAATCACTTAGAAATATTATAAAGATTTACCGAGTAATCGAGCATAATCAGCAAATGAAAGCAAGTTGTACTGATCTCTGATGTGCACCCGATCTTGACACTCTTGCATACTTTCTAACAGCTTTCCAATTAACCGATGGATTATTTCGTATTTTTTCTCATCAGCCAAAGAAGAATACGGAGCATAGACATCAGATATTGAACGACTCGGGGCAGCAAATACTTGCTGGTTCGCAACCACCGCACTTTCCATCGTTCCTGCACTGTTTGCTGAAGAAAATGAAATTAATTAGTCATGGATATGAATGCAGAGCTAACAAGTAATTACAATGAACAGTAACAACCGAATTATATCTTTAAAATTTTTCAGATTCCTGTTAGCTTGATAAATATAATGCCCATCTTATGACATTTCAATTCTCCATTCAGCTAGCAGTCACAAAGGACAAAAGCTCAAAGGTAATATTTTTTTGAAAGCTGACTGCCACACACCAGGCATTTAAATGCCTACTGCGATTTGCAAATCCAATTGATCAGATGTTGCTGCTGAAGAAAGCTGGACAAGGAAAAGCCGTTACATTTCCGATATGGAAAAAGACTGCTTACGTTCTTCTTGCGGAGCTACCAAACCATTTTCACATTTTAAAGCTTCATCGGGATGCTTGTTACGTAAATGCTCCCACATTCCCTTAGTCGATGATTGAGCATCCAAACGTAATTCTTTCCGCATACAGCTCATCAAACGACATTTAACGATCCTTTCCGTATCCGCTCGACTATACCCATCCGATTCGTAGAGATCGAAATAACGCCAAACTACACTTTTTTTCGGGAAATATGGCATGGAAAGACGTAGCCAAGTACCACTGGTACTAAGAATTGCTGGTGCTATTTCATCCGAGCACATCGCAACGTTCGAATTTGGGTTTTCCGATGATGATGACGGTCCTTCATCCATCCTTTCCTTAAAATTCAAACACTTACAATGCGGCACAATAATAGTGTAATCCGTCGATCAACATCTAATACGTTCAGGGGCTATTCGAAAGATGAGGAAGTTTAAAGGAATCGAACTTTCGCTGAGCTTATAAACAGATGCCATTATGCTTACAAACAGGTACCATAATGATAATAGGCTTATAGCTTGTCGAAAATCCTTTCGTAATAACGTTAGATTGTCGAAAAACAAAATCTCTGTCCTATGCATAATTGAATCAGATCAGATATCGGTGCATTTAACGGATATGATGGGCAACCGGTTTACCTTCAGGAAATGTCATAAGGTAAGCAGTATCCTAGGAACATTGCACTTATTGATTTATCGCAAATATAAATGATATCAATAAGTGAAGATTCCGTGCAATTGCCAAATCAAATATACCGAAGCATCACCCTAATATTATTGATGAAAAATCTACGGTCAATATTCTCCGTACTCAGTTTTATAGCAACCGAGAGGAGAGAAAACTATTCCTCGATGCAATCAAGTGGTCACTATGAGTAGAGCTAACACCTGAACAAAATTAACATTATTGGTGAAAAGCGTGAAAAATACGGCCGACTGGCGGGATAGTGACGGTATTAACGGACCGATCGATCAATATAGTGACATTACTGGACTCATAAGAAAATTGCTGATTTAGTTGGAAAGGATGGTGTGATAAAGTATCGGGTTGATACACCGATCACTACAACTGATCGATAGGCGGAAGGAATGAGGAGGAATGCATCCACGCACCAAAACAATCAATAATTCTCAGGGTGAGAAAATAGAAGTAGAAGAGTGTGATATAGGAAGAATGAATGGATGGATATATAGATCGGTGAATGAGAGAAAGGGAGCAGAGGGAAGTGAGCAGTCTTCCACCTGCACAGCCTGATGGTATCGATGGACGGGAGGAGGAAAAGATCGGGACGGAGGAATGGCGCGGGTATAAATATCAAAGTGACGCTTTTGCTTAGCAGCTATCAGCAACAACAGCTGCAGCAGCAGCAGCAGCAGCAGCAGCGGCAGTAGCAGCATTAGCAATAGTAGCAGCAAGAGGAGCAGTAATCGGCATCCTTATGTGGCGAAAGAAGTAGATAGCTTTTCCGGTTTCGCGTGAAATCCGTCTACTCTTCCGAAATAAAGATCAAGCGTTAAAGTTTCTTTAAACCTGAATTGAGCATTCATTTATCCACCTAGTCCTGGATGGAGAACATTTCTTTAAACCTGAATTGAGCATTCATTAGTTTGAAAGATTATTTATCGATGAGATTTTATCTTTTTTCCTCTCTACTTTTACTCATTACTTTTTATCTAATCATTACTTTAAAAAGTGATTATTGAATAATTCTGATATACAACATCTTTTTTACTCTCTACTTTTACTCATTACTTTTTATCTAATCATTACTTTAAAAAGTGATTATTGAATAATTCTGATATATAATATCCAATAATTCTAGCTTCAGTATCCTTAGCAGTTATCAAATCAAAAAGATAATGAATTCATGTAATCTCAGCCGAAGATACTGAATGACAAATTACGATTAGTATCATATATCTCTTTATTTAAATCTCACAACCTCATTGAACACTCTTAAGTACCATTCAATATCTATCATAGAAATATGATTATATTAGAGAGATGAAAATAACTTGATAAGTTCAATTGAAAATTTTAAATGAAAATCATGATAATATATGTATGTGTCACATCGAAGAGTGCTGCCATGAAATTTTAAATGGAAAGGTGAAGTTTAGTGCAATTCACGAAGACAGACAGACAATCTTCCCCTCCCTCCCTCCCTTTTTTTTTTTTTTTGGAATCAGAATTTTAATTAAATTTCTCTGTCTAATCTTACTTTGTATGATTTGTACAATCGATGAAGAGTTAAATTTAAGTTAATCATACAACATTTATTTTTCCTTCTGCTATTCCAATGATTTCTTTTTCATCTGCAAGAGACACAATTTGATATATTTCAATAATGACAGTTAATTCTTTCTCTTTCTCTCTTTTTTTTTTTCTTTTTGATTTGAGAATTTTTCAAACAAACTCTCTTTTATGTTTGCATGAATTTTTAATAAATCTTTTCTTCAAAAATATGATTTGATGCTAAATGAAATAGCATAATATTTATAATGCTTGATCATAAAATATATATATTATCAAACCATATAAATTTGTTTTGTAAAAAAAAACAATCATTTTAATCTGTGAAGAAAAAAAGTTTATATTGAAAAGAAATAAGAAATAAATTTGTTATTCTTTATACAGGTTCGATCGTTAAAATTGAAATAACAGTTTTCTCTATACAAGTTGAATCGTTAAAATTGAAATAACAGAACGGTTTTCCCTAGACAGGTTCAGTCGTTGAGATTGAAATATAACGGTTATCATTATCATGTAAATTGCTGGAAGCTACCATGTGATGATAAGAAGAGATGGAAGGTTTTTGAAATCGGAACGACAGTATTTTCTGGAAAAGTTTAATAATAAAATATTGCAAATATTTTCAGCGTATTTCCCAGAAGAGTGTGAATAATTTTAGTTCCGCGATTTCTTAATACAACAGGTATTCCTTTTTATTCCTTTATTCTACTTCCCTATTGTTATTGAAATTTGAAAAATTGATGATGATGATGATGAGATGAAGGAAAGTTTGATGGAAATAAAAGTGCAATAATTACTAAGTTAGAAGTCATGAAGTTCAATTTGACTGTCTTATACTTTTTTTTTTCTTGTCGATAAATCGATTTCTTTTGTATTACTAAGGAATTTCTTCCTTACAACAATAATTTTATGCAATAAAATAAGCACAATAGGAGTTTTTCTAAAATAGTAAGAATTAAGAAAACCTATTCCGGACGAAGAGATGTGAAACATCATGCGGAACGTAGATATGGAAATATTTTCACCACTGATTAACCTGATTTAACAGATATCTTATTGTAACTCCCAATAGATTAAACATCATTAAATCAAATATCATTATTTCTTACACAAAACAGAAAACGTACTGACATGTAATTTGACAAACTGAAAATATTTCGTATCAAAATTAAAAATAATTTAAATAATTTACTTTTAATGAAGCATTATGGATCGATCTCTGACATTGATAAATCTATTACTTCTGCTTCATTGTGTTAATCATATGAAATGTGTTTAATTTCTGGAACGAATCAAATTATCATTGTAATACTTGCTGTTTCATTTCGTTTTTAAACTCAGTATTAAATTCAGTATTTTTAATATTTAGAAATGTCAATGTTCGATAATTTGAATATCAACAAATGATCCACAAATTTGCTTTGTTTTTTTTGAACAATCTCCAACAGTAAAAGAGAAATTCAAGAAAAAAAAAGAAAAACAAGCGTAAAGCTAAATCTCATTGATATTTGGTAAGGATGATAAGAGGTAGAAAACTTCAAATTTGATCATAAAAATTTGTAATTAAATCCGATAATTGACGAATCATTGTATTACAAGCAGCGATTCTTTAATCCAATTTTCACATGTGAAACTTCATAAACAAAATCTGTAATAAGGAAAAATCTTGTCAAGATCGGAAATGCGGAAATTTAAATTTCCGTAGGTTTGCCAGATGGATAGTGATAAAAAATATTGTTCATTTATGTGCAATATCTTCAGAATTGGATCTAAAACTTTTTTAATTCTTCAATTATTATTTATTCGATCAGTTGGATAATATAATTTGATTACTTCTATAGTTTTTCTGATGTGTTTGTAGTAATTTTTTTCTTTTTTAACTTGCTTTATTGATTTAATGCAAATAATTTTAAGCTTAAAATGTTTTTCCCAATAAAAAAATTAAAACTTTACTTGCAGGAAAAAAACTCATTCATATTTCATTAATATTTTATTAATTAGTAATGAATTCAAAGGAGACAGTATCTTACTTATCACAAATATGATCTTCGTGTATTAACGAACATTTCAGTTTCAAATTTTTGTGAAAGTTTTAACCTAAATCATTTGGCCTTTTTTAAGAGGGAATAGTAATATCAAAATGTGAACAATCTGCTTATATTATCAGTTATCAATTAGTTTATAGATTATGATATGTTTGCAATGATAAGTTCAATTTTTCATTTTCATTTCTAATAAATATATCTTAGCAAATTATTGAGAAAATTTAATGATTGATCAAAAAAAAAATTGATTAATTGCGATTGCATGCTTTTTAATTTGAATGATGATTGATAGTTACTGACTTGAATTTAAATTAATTTCATGCACTTATGACATTGCAAATGCTTTGAATGTACTCAAATTAATTGACAGTAATCTTTTTCAAAATTTTTCGTTGAATAGATATGATTATGATTGTTGTAATTGCATGTATTCAATAATGTTATTTCATAATTTCAGTTAGCTTAGACAAAAATAAAACTTTGAATAATTGTTAAAATATAAGCTAATGAAGCTCTCATTTTTTCATTCATATTTCAAATATTATATCTTATCATTAAATTTTATTATGAGGAAAAATGAAATGAAATGAAATTAATCACTTGCAAGGAACTGATAGAGTATTACTCACACTCTTCTTCGTTCCTTTTTCATCATCGTTCGATGTTCACCACCTATGCCAAAGTACTTCCATTATTGTAACAAATAAATCAGGCTTTTTCTTATCAGTTTCATTCTACATTTAAAACTTGAAATATACTACACATTATCATATTCTTATCATATTCTTTCTGATTAATCATATTATCATATTCTTCCTCCTGATTAATGTTAATATTTAAAAAAAAAAACGATCTGTGTAATATTCAACTATCGTCTATATTAAAATTAAACAAATAAAAGAATAATCAGAGCAATAATAGAGTTCATGCATCATTAATTAGCAAACTATAATTTAATCAGACATAGCTAATTATTACTATACTTATCTTTCTAATAAGAGCAATTTGCTATTTTAATCAACGATAAGTTGTCCTGATATCCTTCTGGAACGTTAAATACCACTTATGCTTTTCAATATTGAATTTTCGATATGATGCTATCTATTAAGTTTCATTCCTATTGTTCCTATTATCCTATTATTAGATTCCTATTATTAGATCAGATTAAACTAGTTGAATAAGATTAGTAAACAATGCTTAAGATATGCAAAAAAAAAAAAACAAATTTACCTATCAATTAAGAAACAAAGTATGTGGATACTTTAAATATGAAACAGAAATAGTGATCGTAAAGTAACTGCCAAGATAATTATTACAGCTTTAATCTTAACATATTTTGCAAAATGAAATAAATAAACCAATGATGGATTGGATTTAATAGTTTGATGGCAGTTTGTTTGAAAGTAATTTATTTGAACGGTGAAGATTAGACATCTCATCAAATGAATGTTTCATTAATTTAAAGGATGTCATTTAAAAAAAAAAAACCTAATTCTTAAAACATCGAAAATAATATAAAGCTTGTAAATTTCTAAAGATTTTTATAAAAAGTAAGCGAAAAGTAAGCGGAATTTGTGTACGATCGTATCTTTTGGATTTTATCAGAAAGTTAAATTTTGTTAAAGCAACTAATCATTACATATGTAAATGTATTAAAATAAATTTCTGAACTTAGTTTTATTTAACATTTCAATATGACTGATTTTACAACTATTATCGTTTCGTAATTTTTTACTTCAAAATTTCAAATTTATTAGTTGAAAATTTTTTATTAATTTTTGAAACCAAAAAATGACATGCTATTTTTCTTATCATTTTTTTTTTAATATCATAGACGTTTTTATTATCACAGATGAAAAGTAAATAAATTGCAAGTATATAAGTTAAAAAATTCGATGAAAATAATTTATTTAAAATGGTCCTAAAAATAAAATCGATGGCAAATAATTTAAATTTTAATTTATTGAATTTATAAATTAATTAAAACGTAATTTAAGAAAAAAAAGGAAATTCATTTCCTTTGCTAAGAACCTAATCGATAATGAATTCTAATTCATGATTTGAATATTTCTGTCTCTAATTACTAATTACTAAAACAGATTAAACTAGCTAGAAAGAAAGAGCTTAATTTAGGGTGAGATTTAATTCATTATCGGAATAATCACCATACGACGTGCTTTTAAGTAAAGGACGATGGAAATGATAAGGTGATAAGAGCGAAACGTTCGCCATGCTTTTCTGCCTTCATCATTTCCGACATCGATTGTCATTCTGTCAATTCTTCATACTCTTATAAATCTATTTGAATCCATGATGCGCTACGAAACTATTCTTGTTCTAGGTGAGTTGATTACCTGCATAAATTATCATTTAACACAAAATTAATAAAAATTAATTAATTAAAGGATCAAAGAACTTTAACCATTACTCTTTAATAACATATATAATCGTATAAAATTTTGAATTAAAACTTTATTAATTTATCTTTTCATTTTTTCTTTCATTTAAAAGGTTACCTGATAACCTAATATTTTATAGCAGTAATAGCATGTGGCAAATTTCATGCTCGACCAATCAGTGCTACATCTTTTGGTTATGATTTTACAGTACTTTTTCCAAGCAACAATAAATGCACAAATGAAAATCCAAAAATTAGCATTACTTTGATGAATCCAAATATTAGACAAACATTAGTTAAAATAAAGTATGTGGAAGATAGTGAAAAATTTCCGGGAGATTTCAAAGAAATCACTGTAACCGTTGAATCGATGGGCTATCAAGAAGTAAGTTAATTCAAGGTATTTCATTCATTGTTTTCTATTATTTCAATCCTAAAATTAACTTAACTCCTCAAAACATGAGAAATTTTCTCAGCACTATAATTGAAGTAATATGATATTCACTTATTAAATTAATCTTTCAATTTTCATTTCTTAGAGAAATCTGCGGGAAAAAAGGATTTTAGAATACTTTTTAAGATAATATCTAAATTACAACTACTAAAGAGGACATGAAATGTTAAGTAAACGCAGATATCATATCACTTATAGGTTTACTTTAATGATTCACTGATAAATAGTTGTAAAAGCGCAACTGATAGCAATATGGTGGAATGCTCGGATAGTAGAATATATATCAGTTCATTAAAACGACCAATTGCTGTTCTTTCACACTGGTATCTTCCAAATGCTGGTGATAGTTTCCTTGGTTAGTGCGCTAATGTCGCATGTATTCTGCGCATGCATTTTCTTGACACTTTACACAAACGTTTTTCCATTACAACATGTCAATTAAACTATGAACTCAATTATTCAACAAATTGATTTAGCATAATTAACATGATTTAATAAGTATTTAACAAGTTACAAAAGTTACGAATGAGAGTTAGCAGAAGTACTTTTTTAAAAGATAATAGCAATAGCACTTTGTTTAAAATTAAATTACTTAAAATTTACCTAATTACAGTATTTCCATCATCGATGGCTAAAAATAGATATGTATTTTCTGCGCCAGCACCTGCTGAAGATGGTCTTACAACAGTATATTTCTTGCCAGAATCAGATGAAATGAAAATAAATGTGATTGGTGAAATTGATCAAGAGCCATTCAATCAATCATTTACTCCAAAAGTAAGCTTAACAACGATTAATTATCATTGCAGAGCTAATTAGTGAAATTTCATGTTACAATAATAATTAATTTTTTAGCTGACAAATGGAAATTTAATGACAATACAAGCAACAAGTAATTTAGCTTTGATAGCAACATCAAGTGCCTCGTTTACAGTTATTGTTGCAGTGGAGAAATTACCTATTTCATCAGATGGTAATAGAACTGATTTTGGTGCTTACATGCCTACACCTCTTCATGGTTCAGGTACCACACATTTCACCTATCTTCTTTCATTACATTCAAATTTGAAGTTAAAAAGTTTTCATTTTGTCTAGTCTAATTTTGCTATTATCATTATCATTAGGCTTTAGAGAAAGAAACAATTTTAGATCATTGCAATGTAAACGATTATCATGTTTCAATATTGAATGATGCGAAAAAATTCATGATAACACAAGATAATACATTTTGTAATTCGGAATTTACCGTATTCGATGAGATGAATCAAAAAACTTTGTATTCAGTAACAGAACTTTATAATGAAGTAGAATTTGTGAATTATGGTCAAAATGCAGGTTTTAATTCCAGGTAAGAGTAATAGAAATAATTAATTGAAATTTGATTAAAAAATAACCATTTTCAAATTGGCTATTTCTTATAAATTTAAATTTCACAATAATTCAACTCAGAAAATTTATTTGATAAAAGCGTTCGGTTACTTTCAATTTACTTTAGTTCTGGAATGTTGCAAGTATTACGATATAGTTATGATAGTGATTTAATTAATGGATCATTTCTTGATTTGGTTATTTCATGGTCACAGTTTGTTACTGGTTTAACTACCTTCATTGTACCCAGTAATGAAAATATCATTACGGTAATTTCTAAGTATAACTTTTACTTTCCAAATATAACTATTAATAAATAATTCTATTAATTGGGTTACTGCATTTTAACTCTTAAAATTTGATACTTAAGAAAGTAATCGACAATGATATAGAAAAAATATAATTCAGTAATATTTAAATTTGTAAGCATCAAGAAATTTTAATTAAAATTAAAATAAGCATACAATAATATATTATTTGTTGAATACTTTTAAAATATACTTTAAAAAAAAAGACTTTTAAAATATTTTACTACTATACTTTTACTATACTTTTAAAAGAAAGAAAAGAAAAAGAATGGCTCTTCTAATTCTTTTTTTAAATGAACGAAGTAAATTATGATTTAGATCATAGGTGATAAGGAAGCGACTATCAGTACCGTTTCCGGTAGTCGAGTTCCAACCGAAATCATTTGGAATTGGACTCCAATAAACTTTTACAAGGAAACATTCTACTATTCTATTTTATCTCTACCTATGGGATTCTATGTAATACTATCAAACGGTTCCTATACCGTATTTGTATCTGGTCAGAAACAGAATGCTGCATATGGTTTTGTCGCTTCCTGTAATGGTAATAACTTATGGTGACTACAGTAATTAAAGTTCAATTGAAAAAAGTTAATATTTGACTTTCATTAAGATAAATGAATGTTCACTTAATACTGCTATCGTAGCATTAATGCTAAAATATTGATTAATGAAGTATTGATTAATTTTCAGAGCAATTATCGAAAGATTTACCTGAAATGAAAACAACCGTACAGCCAAGAAAAACAACAGAAATTCCATGTAAGGGTGTTTACATCATTAACTGGATTATTGATTTAATTTTAAAGCGTTTGCGTTATAGGTATCACGTGTTTCACGTATTATCAAATATTTTTATCAAAATACTGAAGAAGGCATTAGGTGATAAATTGAGAGAAATTATCATTAAATCATGTTCTCTTCAAGATGAACAGCAATTTATAATTATTTTAAATTATAATTTGTACTTAAAGCAGAAAATTTATACAAAATGCTATCTCAAATTAATCCATTCCTATTTGCCATTTGAAACTGATAATTGATAAATAGTAATTGATTTAATACCTAACACTAAGTAATAAAAGTTGTTTATATAAAAGAGTTGTTTTATTTTTGTCACTTCTTTATAGGTCATCAGGGCCAAAATTCTGAGACAGTTAACGAAGTGTCATAATCATAAATTAATAACTGTGAAGGATTATGACTACTTTGCATTTTTGACTAACTTAATTTCAAATGTTTTAGCATCGTACACAACCGCAATGGAAACTACGACGGGTTAGTTAAAGTTTATTTTAATACTTATATATTAAAATGAAATAAACTTACTTTCAGTTCTTTCAACAATTATACTTTAATTCTTTTTAGGTAGTTTAATTTTTGTATCTTATTAATTCACTAATCTAATTAATTTAGCAATGATATCAACGACACCTGGAGGGAAGCAAAAAGGATCATTGGCACTGTATAATGCTGGATTGTTGCTATCAATATTTATCATTCATTTATCATGCTTCTAACCTAATTTTTATCAATGTTTTTATTTTTTTTCATTACTGTTCGCTTTGATATGCCTTTATATCGAAAATAGGAATTGGAGAGATGACAAAGTCAAAAATAGATTGAATTCATTTTTATTCAACTTGTTTTCAGGTTAATGATAAGAAGAATGATAGTGAATTGATAATCTCTCAAAAAATTTTTAAATGAATTTTCCTGAAAACGGTTGAATAAAAATTTTGTAGCAAATTTTTTGTAGCAAAAAAAGAAAAACAACATTTAAAACATTTTATTCTCTGATTTGTATTCATGGATGAATTATGAACTTATGTTCAAATCCTACCTGAATAAACATTCTAAGAAATATATTTGATAAGTTCACGAGGAAAAATAGGTAATGATTATTTTCGACTATACTAAATTGATAAATGTAACCTTATGAATGGTTACTAAGTTTGATCATAGCACACAATTATTTTTTTTAGTATTTTTCGATTGATCCCTATACCTATACTAATAAGGTTTATCTAATTGATAATGACTTACTAATCGATTTATCTCCTCCATCGAATAAATGATAATTTCATTTTTTCCATATGATAATGATAATTTCATATCTATCTCTTAATGCACTTTTTCCCTTTTCATTTATCACTGAATCATTTCTCATTCAATAACTAAATAAAATAGCGCAAAAATAAGTAATACTTATTAACTTAATTACATATTAAATCATTAATTATTATCCTAATGAAATTGTTAATCCATTATGAGAAGGAGTAATCATTATTATTATTAATAATTAATTAATTAATTTCTTTTTTATTCTAACACTTTTACAAATATAATGAAAATACAAACGCATATAAGACAAATATTAATTGAGAAGGAAAAATTTCGTATGAGAAAAATATTAAAAATGGCAGGGAAATTTTCCTTATTGTTTTAGTAGAAACTTTCCTTCTTATTGTTCAAGTAGAAAAACTTTCCTTCTCCTTATTGTTTAAGCAAAGAAAAGAAAAATTCATTGTAACATGAATTATCTTCGATTAGTTTATATTCCTTCTAGGCAACATATCGCCAATTATTATGCGTTCCATGCTCGTTCCAACAAGTTTCATAATTATCGCTTGCTGTCCATTTACCATCCACAACAAATAGAAACTCATATCGTCCCAGTGGTATATCAACCCAAACACCAAATTTATCAGCATCGTTATCCAATTGCTGACACAATAAGAAGCATTCCCAACTAACAAAACTTGCCTGAATTTAAACTGCGATACATTTTAGAAATATATAAATATTAAAGTGATATGAATTGAATTGAATTCAAAATCAAAGTGATATGAATTGAATTGAATTTAAAATCAAAGTGATATGAATTGAATTAAATTCAAAATCAAAGTGATATGAATTGAATTAAAGTGATATGAATTGAATTGAATTCAAAATCAAAGTGATATGAATTGAATCGAATTCAAAATCAGAAATAAATTTGATTGAAATTTAAGCATACACTTAATAATACAATTTTAGCTGCTGGTGCTCTAATTTCAAACCATATACGTCGATAATCTTTCATAGCTTCCGGTGAATTCTCCTCATTCCTATAAGTAACATAATAAGTATAAGTTATATAATAAGTAAGTATAAGTTTTATAAATAGATCCTTTTCCATAAATGTTTTGTCGTATTCCGGCAAACTATGGTTTATAAGAGTTGAAAAATAGAGAAAGTTTTATTATTTCATCCTTATTGTTAATCAAATGATTAATGTAATTATCAGAAAAATCTTTGGACAATTCAATAATACAGTAACTCTGAGGAATATTGATTGATAAGAATCAATCCACCGGAACAATAAATTAGACTATTGGGCGGTGTTCACAATTAATAGTGCTCGAAGAAAGGAGGTACAAGGTCACTCAACTCTGTATGAACAAAGGATCATGCAATCATTTGATAGATGGATAGCAGATACGTGCAATAGATAAAGCCGATGATAACTGATAATTGATAGCTAATCATTTACAGTAAATTAAAATTTCAAAAAGCATCTCCTTTTATTCGATTAGCTATCTTTCATGAAAAGGATAAGCTTCGAAATACAGAAACAATTTCGATTACATAATTGTTTTGTAATATAAAGTTACTTCGGATTTCATAAACTGAAATAAAGAAGATAATACAAAAGTAAGGTAACTAACTTACCACATAGTCAAACACCACTTATATCTATCACCGGTCGCCTGGAATGCACCGTCCCTGATGTTTTTTTCAGTATCACGGGAATGATACATTTGATCCAATCTACGGAAAAATAACTTTAAACATTTCAGGTATTCATGTTGAATATCAGTTAGGTATATTAAGAACAAATGAAATAGTAAAATAAATTGAAATTTAATCCATTTCATATTATCAGATTGATCCAATATATTAGGAAATATGAGAATAAACTGGAAATGAGTGCTTCAAGTTCTATACAATTTAGAAATTGGTGATGATAAAGAATGAAATTTAATCATTATTAAACTGATAAAGAAGATAGATCAGTTAATGAGTCATTATCAGTTAGATCAGCTTTATTGGTATAGATAGAGGAATCAATCGATGCTTTATTGTATAGGTGGAGAGATCAACCTTCCGATCGCTAAAACGAAAGTGACAAAGAAGGCTAACTTATATATTGCTTGATGTGCTTGATTCAATAACCATTCCTTATGTGCTGTATCAGCTTCTAATTCACCAATTCTAAATTAAAGACAGATTAAAATCATAGGTTACTTTATCAATTAACTTTGCTAGTTTTTAATCTTTGTAAATTTAGTAATTTTGAATTAATTTAAAATATTAAAATTACTCTAATTTGATCTCTGATCATTCTCTAAGTTACAAAAAAACGAAATTTCTTTTTCAATTTGAATAACTTTTACTTCCATTTTGCATCATTCCAATACTGTGTCACTTCACCTAATCGCCATTCCACCTTACTCTTCTCATCTCTTAATGCATTCTCGACTTGCTTCATCTTATCAAATTTGGACCAATCATTGCCACCATTTTCGGCACTCTAAAAATTTCACCTTAATTAATGAACAAATCATGAAAACTTTTACGAACCTACCTGGAAGTAAGTTTTCTTGATTTTGAAGGAAAAACGAAAAAAATTTAACTAATTTTTAAGAATTAAAACAAAACATGAAAAATTTATTTGAAATGAAAATTTGAATCGAAATAGCAAAAAGTAAAAAGTTTGCCACACATCTATGCTAGAAGGTAACGATTAAAATTAATGAAAATACGAGAAGAAATATTACTTACCTTTTTCCACTCCTCTTCTAACTCACTCTGCAAACGTGCATTTTCATCACGTAACCATGAACACTGATCACGTAAATCATGTAATTCACGTTCTTGATTTGAAATGCGCTCTTTAGCAAGCCATATTTCTTCACTCATTCTACTTTGCTCATCTTCTAACAGTTTTATTTTTCCGTATGACTCCTGCAAGTCATTTTCTGCTCGTTTTACCTAAAATAACCAGTAATCAATTAATTAATTAATGTAAGTAATAACTAATACATTATTAAGTTATGCATATTAAAACATATTAAGACTATAACTTGAATTTTGAAGTATTGTAACATGCGATAATCTTATTATATGACGAGCTTTCATAAATTTATTACAAAATTTTATAACTCAATAGTAACAAATTGAATGAAACTTTGTTTACACGTATAAATACACGTAAAAGATACACGTAAATAATTTAAATATATGAAATGCAATTGTATACTAATATTTAATATAATTTTAATATAATATTTGTTAATTTTAATATAATATTTATTAATAATATAATATTTAATATATCTCGTTGGCAAAATAAAATAATCTTTTAAAATAAGCTTTTTCCAATTTGAAGTAAATTTTACACTTACTCTTTTCTCTAAGTCATACTTCTTGCGACTCAAAGTGATCAGTTCGAAGGATAAGTCTTGATATTCTTGTGACGTTATCATGCTATCGTTCCCATGAGATTCTTGAAAGAAAAAATTCGATCAATTCTGATAATACTAAAAAAAAAGTAATAAATTGAATCATGACCAATAATCTAATTGAAAGAAAAAAGTCTTTAAAGTAATAACCTTAAATCAGAATACTCTATTCATCTAGAATCCGAAAACTTTATTACGCTTATATAACTTACTAGAATGGTAATAGTAATAGGAAATATTTATTTTCAGTAATGCTTTTCATCTTCACATTTCAAATAAATTTTTCTTTTAGTTCCGAAATATTTTTCCGGAATATCTTTCCTTCGGTTTTTTAAATTAAAGAGTTGAAATAGGAAAGATTAACAGACTGATTACAATGCTTGTCGGCGATAAGTTACATTGTTCATTGGCTAGCGCTTCTGTACGATCCTTAAATAAGACTAATCCTTTATTAATATAACTTTCACAAACATCATTCAATATTTTAATTCTTCAACAATTCATCGGTAAGAATAAATGAATTATTGATTATTAATTAATATTATTATGTAAAAAAATTAACATGTAAATGAATTATTGATTATTAATTAATATTATTATGTAAATAAATTAATATGTAAATGAATTATTGATTATTAATTAATATTATTATGTAAATGAATTAATATGTAAATGAATTATTGTATATAAAAAAAATGTATGTAAAAAAATTAATATGTAAATGAATTATTGATTATTAATTAATATTATTAATATTAAATATTAAATTATTATATATGAATTATTAAGCATTAATTAATACATACAAAACAAACGTTATTCATGCATCAAAATCAAATTTATCTACTCTCTAAGTTTTTGTAAATCTTTTTTTTTTATTTTAATTCTCTTCTTCAATTTTAATATTTGTCAGAAATAATATAAATGGATAAGTTTTTCATCAGAATATTTATCAGAAATGATATAAATCGATAAGTTGTTAAGACTATCAATGATATTTTCATGCATTTTTTTCAATTATGATATTTTCACTCTTTTTACCTTTTTCAATCTTTGCAATTCTTCATCTTGAAATTGCACATACTCTTCCATGTGTAACAGTTTCTCTTGTAATATTGATAATTCCGACGAGAAATGCTTAAATGTAATAGAACTGATAAGGTGATTATAACTGGAAAAAGTGATAAGTGATTACATTGATAAACTTTATATTAAAAAATTAAACTTAAATACCTCATCTGGTATCATTTCTTTCGCATACCGGGCATTAATAACTTCTGATTCCAGTTTTGATATTCTAAATTAAGTTTAATATTAATAATTAATAATTAAATATCTCAGATTTTTCTATGAAAAGAGAATTTCACCTTTTTAAAGATCTGACACTTTAAATTGATATCAGAATTTCAGAACTTCTGGAAAACAATTCTGCTTATTTCATTAATATAATTAAGTAAACCATTGATTACTTATCATGGAGCTGTGAAATTTTTGCATTTTTTTCATCTAATTCATTGGATAATCTCTCCAACTCATCCACATCCTTCTGTCGGATATCGTTTAATTCTGTTTCAAGAATGTCTATCCTGAAATGCTTCAAGGAATTCTGCCTTCAAGTCAATCAAAAGAGAAAAGAATTCCTTGAATTTACATGATAATTCAATTCATAAGATTGCAAAGTTTCGCCATGAAATTATTACTTCAACCGATATTTATAAGCATTTTTCAAAAAAGCGCATTAACTTACTTATTCCAATATGAGATCATGACTTTAGAAAAAAAAATAAGAATATCTTACTTATTGTTAGCATTTGTAAGCCATTGTCGATACTCTCCAAGATTCCATTCCTTCTCATTTGTTAGCTTATTTAAATCATCAATTATTCGACTCTTTTCATTGTTTACATCTCTTAGATCTTTGATAACATTATGCAAATTTCTGCAAAAAATGTAAACATGAAAACTTCGCATGAATAAAGCTATTTATTTTTAAAATTAAAAACTTAAATGATTTTAAATGAAAATAAACAAATTAATATCAAACTTTTTTTTGAATACTTATTAAATAAATGTAATAGCTGAAAATGATTATTAGCATATAAATTGCTTTGATTTTTTTCTTTCTCAAAAATATTTCTCGCATTTGCATAAAATTTGCGGTAACTTTAGGAGAAACTTACACGATCTCTTCTACCTTTTCAGCAATTTCAGTTGTAAATTGCTGCAATAAATTTTCCTTCTCGCATAATCGAATCATTAATTCAGTAGTATTTTGACCCTATAAATTGAAAATCGAAATGCATGATTGTATCAAATATTCATTGGATATATATATTATGAGATGTCAATAATCTCATACAATATTATTTTTTTAATTTGATATTTGACCCTATAAATTGAAAATCGAAATGCATGATTGGATATATATATTATGAGATGTCAATGACCTCATAAAATATTACTTTTTTGATATCTTATAAACTAGAAAATAAATATTTGAATAATCTCACAGTGGTGAATATCACTTTTTTTTACATCTTATAAACTAGAAAATAAATATTTGAATGAGCACAGAGTTGACATAAATCATATTGAATTCTAAATTTTAATCTTAATTATTAACGGTTGAAAACATCTGTAATATATAAACTTGTTTAACCAGGCTTGAAATTAAACGAAAAGTAATTATAACTATAAAAACTTTCTAAATAGTATCAGCCAAGATGGTTCATTTTCAAGTTTTCAGGTTAAACAGGTTTCGATACTACAAATGTTTTCAAATATTAATAATTACGACTAATATGTATGTAATTGAATATAATTAAGTACTATTATTAGATTTTTGCACTGAAAAATAGAATATTCAATAAAAACAAATCTAAGAATTTTTTAGAATAAAAACTAATCTAAGGTCAAGTTTTTTGCGAATAAAAAATAAATCAGAGGTCAAATTTTTTGCAAAAAAGTGTTTTAAATTGTTTACATCGATTGGACGAAATATTCAAGTAATACGTTTTATTATATAGTAGATATCAAATATAATTAAATTTCAAATCGATTACCTGATTGAGAGGTTCCATTTGAAAGGATGAAACAGTTTGACCCCATTGTTTCAAACTGTCAACCTGTTGCTCTAAAGAATTACATTCTACTGCAATTGCGTTCTCTTCATTAATGATTGTATTAATTAGTTGTTCTTCCTGATCAGGCAATGTTGACGTCTCTTCGTTCCTGAAATATCTTTTGTGATGTTTCTTTCTTTCCTTCCGGATCTCTCGTAATAGATACGTGTGATTACTGCGAATCTCGATTATCGACATATAATGAAATGAAGTCCGGTCTACAATAACCGGAGTAATCACGGTTATTTACCGTGACAGACATCCTGACATCCATTTATCAATTGCAGGAAGTGAACAAATTAAAAAGTATTTTAATCGACTTGCCGAAACTTATCTTTTCTGCAAAATCAAATTATCATGAAAAGTTTACTCAAAAGTTTACTTCCGAGGTATTTCAACAATTTTTTATCGGAATTACTGAAAACAGAACCGGAAATTTAAGAAGCATTTTTACTATCTATTCGAAAGGATGTTTCAAGAAATAATCAAAATGTAATAAAGAAGAAATTTGAAATTTCTAAAACTGTAAGTTTTTAGTACTGAAATATTTCATGAGAAAGAAAAAGTTTACATTTTGTTATCTCCCAATTGTTCCTCGAATGTATCTTCCAAAATCTGTTTCTCTAATTCAATAATTCTGAAAATGAATTAACTTATTACTTTGAATATTTAACAATTTTAAATTCTCTTGATCAGATATCATTCTGCTACAATAATCTAAATATTAGGAGCCAAAAAATCATGATTTTTTCGGATAAAATACAGTTTTCAAAATTAGCATTATATAATACGTGAATTCATTTATCATTTTTTGGCTCACAGACGTAAATTCGCTTTGGCTCATGAAAAACTTCTGCAACACTTGCTTTATAAATTCTATCAGTAAATGAAGTTTTTGAGAGATATCTAAAGTGATAGCCGTTTCACAGTCCAAAATTTCACAATGATTTAAATTATTTCATAAAATTGTGGCAAAAAATGATTTCTACTTAAAAAGTTTTAATTGAGTAAGTTAAAAAAAGTGTTAATTAAGTAAATTAATGCTTTGATCTTTGACTTCAATTACATAAAGTGTAGAAGTTTCGAATTTCAATTTGTTTTGTAATTCTAGAACACTTACTAGAACAGGTCAAAGATGTTACTGAACATCGTTCCAATCAAAAGTCTTTCAATAAGTTAATAATCAATTAAATATTACCTTACATAAACTTGCTACTCTAATAACTGTAAGGCTTAACAATCGGTCACACCTGCTATCACTCAATTATCTTAATTCCGTTACTCTTTATGGCTTCTACAAATAAAGGCTTGCCTAAGGTAATATTTAGTGATTACTTATTGAAAGATCTTTAATTGAAAGGATGTTCAGCGACATCTTTGACGAGTTTCAGTAAGTATTCTAGAATTACAACAAAAATTGTAAAATCATTAATAAAAAAGGAAACAGGTTATTTAGGTTAGTTATAGGGGCCAATTTAGTTGAACAGTACTACCGATAAATTAATGATGTAAGTGAAATTAAACGTTTCTTCTTATTGCAACAATAAAGTTACAGTAACTATTCTCGTGTCACAAGAATGAGTCTCGATTGATCCTTACAATAATTTCATAATATCAAGAAAAAAACCTCTCTAAAACGAACTTAACCTTCTACAGTACCAACATAAGCTTTTATTAAATACAAAAGAAAATCCACAACAATATTAAAATTTAAACTGGAAGGTAAGTTACGATGTATTAAGTAAACCGTCAGTACGTCCTATATTACGGTATAATTTGATAATTAAACGAACTTATTGTAGGTATCAGTGATTGATTCCTTTCGTTCTTCCAATAACTGATCAGCTTTGTTACGTTCCTCCATTAAAGTATTGATAATTTTCTGATAATTCAATTCCTTGCACAAATTTTCCAATAAAGAGTTGATCGAACTGTGATATGATAATAATAACTAACTATTGACAATCTCATATATTCCAAAATTCAATAGAATTTACAAATTTTTAAGGATTAAAGGAGGAAACGTACGTCAAATACGTAAAACTTATCAACAGTTATTAAAATTATCTCTTGAAAATCTTACAAACTTTGTTATTAATAAATTATACTTATTAATAGAAATGTAATGATACCTGAGTCCTTGATCAATACTTTCAGCATGATTCAATGCTAAAACTTCCTTGCACTCCCAACATTTATGCTAAAATTAATATTAAATTTTATATCGCAAAATTTAATTAATAGAAAAATATATTTAAAAAAATGAGTTTTTTACTTTCTCATCTTCTTTCGTTGCATCCATTAGCAAATTTTGAATTTCATCTTGCAATCGCTTCACATTTTCCTTTAATTTCGCATTTCTGAAAGAAAATTAGAGAAATTAAATTTGCATTGATTAACTTAATATAACTCAATACCTTATCAGGTAATAATGAAATTATCATGGGATGTGTTGCAAGTAATTTTAAGGTGCCATAAATCCCAAAAAATGTTTAACATTTAAAATTACTTTAACATTAGCACAAATGATATGCATTAATAGTAATGATTCATTCCATCATTCCTTAATAATTATGTCTAATTTACTTGGCAAAAGTCAGCAGGTAGAATTCTAGGCCTAATTTACCTGGTGGAAATTGGAAGATAATTAATTATTATTAGTAATGAAAGGGAAAAAAACTTCCAAAATAAGAAAAAGCAAACTTTTCACTTAGTGTATCATTTTCCATACGTAAAACCTTAACTGCCCTATTATGTGCCTCTTTCATATTGGCTAACTCTTCCTCCATAACAGTTATCCTGAAATGAGAATCCGGTATGCATTTCATCGCTTGTGTTTCAGTAGGATATTGGATTTAGAAAAAATAAAAAAGAATCAATAAAAATCGATAAATCGAAAAATAATAATAAACTAAAAGTTTTTTTTTTCAAATATGCAAAAGATTAAAAGAAAGATTGACCGATTGTTAGCATCATGAAGCCATTCACGATGTTCGGCAAGTTGCCATTCTGCGTCATTTTTCTGCCTCAACAAGTTTTCATTTTCCACCTTGCGCTGATGCAATTCGTTATTTAAATTCTCGATTACTTTCCACAATTCTCTTCAATAATATTGAGTGAAGTAAAAAAAATGATTATTCAACATTATTACATTTAAAAAACTTTTTTCCATTTCTTGCCGACATTATAATTATTGGATATTTTAATAAGTGTTTCGAAATTGATGGAATCAGGTATTGATATCAAGAAATTCATGGAATCAGGTACTGACATCAAGAAATTGATGGAATCAGGTACTAACATTCTAATATCAAGAAATTGATGAAATCAAGTACTAATATACTAATATCAAGAAATTGATGGGATCATGTACTGAGATCAAGAAATTAATGGAATCAGGTACTAACATCAAGAAATTCATAGAATCAGGTATTAACATCAAGAAATTAATGGAATCAGTTACTAATATCAAGAAATTCATGGAATCAGGCATTGACATTAAATGATTGCAAGAATTTCAAAATTGTTTTTGTAAAATGAAATAAAGTTTACTTGGAATTTACAAATTCTGAAGCTTCCATTTGTATTTTTGCCAGATAATCTTGAATGATTGTAAGAAGGGCACTTAACTGTGCGTATTTTCTGCATAACTAAAATACAACCAATTTCTGAATTACAAAATTAATCTTCATCTAATTTCACTCATTGACAATTTAAAACTAAAATTTTCTGTACGCATTTCATTTGATAAAAGTAGTTAGAAATAATTAATAAACAAACATGCTTGAACTCTTCTTCCAAATTTCCCGATCCTTTAGTTTGTCCCAAAATAAGCATGGTCATTTTTCCATCTTTTGATAAATCCTTTATCATAGCTTCTACTTTAGCCAGAGTTTCTTTCAATTTCTTATTTCTAAAAAGCAAAAATACTGCCACAAAATGAATGTTTTAATAGTGATATTACTGAAATGAAAGTTTTGTAAAATCATTGATAAAAAAGTAATTTAGTTTAATAATTTAAAAATGAATACTTAAATTTATTTAAATTTTTTAGGAAATTTTGCATTTCATGTTAATTGAACACTTTGAACAATGATATACCATTGGTCAAATGGATGTTACGAGTGATACGTGTTACGAGAAATAAAGGAGATTCTAAATGGCGTAACAGTAACTCGATTGCAACTTTGTAGATCACTACAATGTATAACGTAAAAAGCGGAAAATGAAGGAAAGTAAAAAGCAGAAGAGAATTTCACGTCAGAAGAATGATAAACGTCTCTGTTAAATGGTAATTCTTTCCGTCTTAGCATAATCTTACTCAAACTTTTCACGTCAAACTTAATATATTCCTCCGCTGTGTCTCAAAGAATAAAATTTCAGACGTTATTACTTTTATTACAGCAGTTCCAAATAAATTTAACGTACAATTTTACGTGTACATGATGCGTATGGCATTTTTCCGAACAACATATCAACGTGTTCCTCCGTATAGTACACTTTCAATTATAGACGCATAACTTTAAAAATCCATTATATAACTTAATATGAAATACTAACTTTTCGCTCAACTCGAATGTTTCATTTTTCAAATTATCAGCATGTTTTTCTTTCACGTACGTCAATTCCTCTTCGAGAAGAGCAATTCTATAATTAAACGCAAAAATTGAATTATTTTCTTAATCGATTTAAATGAATTAATCGATTGAAAGAAGAATTTAAATTCATTCCTGAATTATACAATTGAATATTTGAAATAATACTTTCTATTACAGTTTATGGAAAACAAGGAATAAAATGCCAAATTATAGTAATTCCAGTAAAATAAAACAAGTAAAATTTAAATACGAATTAAAGTATTGTGAGTTGGCGTTTTTAATTTAATTAACAATTTTATTTAATTAATTAGCGTTTAATTAATGATTTGATTTTTTTAAATTAACAATGCAATATTTAATTGTATAAATTAATGAATGAGATAAGCACTGATAACCGTTGATTAGCATGCTTTAAGCGTTCTCGTTCCTCATTGAGAAGCCAATCAGTTTCTGATCGTTTCTCACTTACAGATTCTTCCTGATTCGGATTTTCTCCTGATTCAGTCATTGTCATTCCATTTTCGCTTAAACTGTTAGATGAATTAAAAGGCTGTGATTGAATAAACTTATCCAATCAAATTTAAATTAGAATGCATGAAGACTGATGAAATGGACTGAAACGTTGGAATATAATCATGATTTGTATATCGTAATTTTGATCAAGTAAAAAAAATATTAGTTTATTCAGATTGAATCCTTAGTTCCTAAATGAAACAGTTGAGAAGTTTCTAAGCCTTGAATTAAAGGCTTAGAAACTGCATGCTTGCATGCTTTTACTATAAGTTCATATTCATTTACCATATAAGATCAATCTTGATTTTATCTGACAGTTATCTGTGATTTTGTTGATCAATAAACGATAGTAATTCAAGCTATTTCAAAATGAATTTTCAAATGAATGTAAAAAGTGAAAAATTTAAAAATTATAAATTTAATCAAATTGAAAAAATCCCACAGATTGGATGATTAGCAAACAAAGCTAACATTTTCAATTTATTGGCATCATGAATCTCTGCTGCTTTTTCCTCCATTTCGAGTAATTTCATTTCTAATTTGAATGGCTAAAAAATTCAAATAAGCAATTTATCTTATTAATACTTATATCTAATACTAATATAGCTAATTTTTAATTCATAATAGCAGCTACAAGAAATCATGATAATACATATAAGGATTTAGGATAATACCTTATCAATATCTTTATATAAATGATATGATACCGTGCTTTTATCAGTTTCTATCAGTTCCGATTCAACCAATGTTGTATTAGCTTTATTATGCTCTTCCTCTATAATTTCTGGATGCTTTTCGAATATCAAATTTAAAGCTTTCTCTTTCTCAGCCAATTTTCCAGCCAACTGATCAGCTCTTCAATTTACTTAAGTTAAATTACTGTTAGAAATTTTATAAATGAAATCAAATTATATTTGTATTGATCTTACAATTCCAATAATAAATATCAAATATTCACTCTCTCTCTCTCTCTCTCATCAAAACACGAATTTGCTACTTAATCATACTTAATGTTACTTATCGTATGTTTGCGTGATATTACATTATTTACTTACTGTGTGTTTACGTGACATCTCACTTGCTACATTATTTACTTATTTATCTCTACAAGGCATGCTATTAATTAATTTTGTTTATGTCTGGATTATCATCACTGATTTGTTATCTGTCTAGTGTAGGAAACTTATGTAATATTAGTTGATGTCACCACCAGATATCGGGGGAAACTCATCCAGTCGGAAAAAGAGTTCTCCGATGAAGCGATTCCAAACAGATCAATCAATCAATCAATCATCAAAATAATTAAGGATTTCATTTATTGGTACTATCAACTAGCGCAGTCTATTTCAACAATTTTTCAATAAATTATTTTTACAATTATTAATTTCAAGAAATTACCACCTAGATATGCTTGGAATTGGATAGTTTTTTAATCTTTGAAATTGAGTGAATCTTAGAGCTCTTCTCCATTTTAAAACTACAAATCAGAAAGATATAATTATCAGAAAAGAATGTTTCAACAGGATTGGATCTAATTGCTCATTATTAGTTCATAATTTCGATTTCGATTAAATTGCTATCTATTTAACTTCAAACTTTACCTATTATTAGCATCTTCAAGCCACTGACGATATTCTTCGAGTTTCCGTTCTAAATCATTTCGTTGTTTCGTCGTCATTTCATCGATGTTATCATTATTCTTATCAGCAATTTCATTCTCAACTGTAGCACTAAAATTGCTATAAAACAAACTGATAATGGAAATTGATAATGAACTAAAGTTGATATATTTGATTTTAAACTAACTAATTGAGTTAATTTCATTTTTCAAATCATTTCGAATTTTTCGCTTTCCTCATGGACAAGTATTCTTCTTTTTCCGTTCATTTTACTTTCTTTCTTTTGCTCATTTTTAAGAGGCGAAATTGCAATTGAATTAATTAATTTGTAATTTATAAAAAAAATTAAAAAGTTAACGATAACTAATAGTTTTAAATCAATTTAGATAAATCAAAAATTATTTCTAAAATTTTTAAAACAAATTTACAAAAAACTAAAAAGCTTACTTAATCTTATCATTTTGTGATATTTTAGCTAAATCAGACTTAAAATGATAATTTTCATAGTTCCATTTCTCACAAGAACAATTCCATCTAATCAGTTTGCTCTTGAAATTATTGAAATGATAAAAATAGAAAGTGTAAAATAATAACAGATCAAATTGATCGGATCAAATTCAAATTTCATAAAGGACAGGTAATTCAACACCTTTTTCCACCACTCAAATATCCAATCAGGAATAAATGAGATATTCGACCTTTCATACATTGTCGAAATAAATCAACTATATCGAAGTTATGCCTCACTTAAGTAAACATCCAGAATTAATATTACCTATCATTGCAATCCTGGAAGCACTTTTGATGCTTACTGAGATTCCATTCCTGATCGTTGTCCCGCTGCGTGAAATCGTCTAAGCGTGCGTCTTTGTCTTTCAGAATCTCTCTCAGATTTTCATTTTCAGCTTTCAGATAGCTAAAGAATGTTGGAAAGAGTATGAAGTCATATATCATTTCAAACGTATTATTTACTGATATGAAAGATCGCTTAATTACTTCATCATCGATGACGTAATAAATCTTCAGGTTTTTAATTACTAATTAATGAATTTTAATTTTATATTAAATAGTAAATAACAATAATAAAACAAAAACTCATAGTAACTAACATTATATCATGCAATTTCGGATGCTCAACACTTCTAGCCATCAGTTCTTCACTTGATACCTGTTAAAACAGAAAATTAAAACTTAGAGGAAAATGTTTCCAAGGATTCTCATACATCTTAAGTAAAGTTGATCGAATCTACACCATTTCTATAAAAAATTTTATAGCATTTCACCGTTTTATAACTAAGATATCTTCTTTTAGCAATACTTTCGAAAGAAGTCAACAAATCATAAGATGAAAGTTTTTTGTAAAAATTAAACTTAATTAATTGAAATTGAATTGATACAATGATCAGACTTACTTCCGTTTTTTCCAATTGCGCTTCATTTTTTACAGCTTCAAGAGCTGCTTTAAGATCCAGAACAACCTTTTTCGATAGTTGATCAATATCATTGCGCAATTCTTCGATCATCTCATCTTTTCCTTTTTCAGATTCTTCAAGTTCAGCAATCCTAAAATTATTCAACGGCAATCAACTGCCAATCAAATACCAAAATTTATACAAAGAGGAAAGCAACAAGAAACACTTTGACCTTTCACTAGCATCTTGAAGCCATTGACGATTTTCTTCAAGATTCCACTCCAAATCATCTCGTTGTTTTTCCAGATCATCGATATAAATATTTTTGTTTTTCATTTCCCATCGGATATCCTCAATCGTTGACTCCAAAACACTAAAAGATTTCTGATCACTGATAGATCTTTTTTTATCACTACTAATTTTCAATTAATATCAAATCCTAAATGATTAAATCATTACTTCAATCAATTAATTGATTAGGTAGTGAGAAAAATTGCAAATTGATCAGTTTAATCATTTAAAAATTGAAAATTTACCTTAGTTCGTTTGGCTTAGGAGCTTTTGCTAGTGCTTCTTCGGTTTCATGCAATTTCGATGTAAGATTTTCCAACGATTCCTAAAATAATCACAAAATTCGCTCTAATTTGGCAGCGAATAGATTTATTTGACTGAAAATAAAAATATAAAATCAAAAAAAGATGAAAACAAATCTTAAGTACCATTCACCTTTTGAGCAGTTTCTAGAAGTAAGCCATCTTCATGAAGCTTTTGTAATTCAATAATTTTTCTATCCTTTTCTTCCATGGAATGAGTTAGCTCATCGATTCTTAAATAAAAATAATAATTTTAGTTTATCACAATTCTGTGATAATGAATGTCAACTTTAGAATCAATTAATTTTCAAATAATTTTGCCATCCATCATAGAAAATACAATCATATCTATTCAAATAAGTTTCAAAGTCATTTTTTATAATTGAGAACAGTAATTCCGAGTAACAGTGATGAAAAAATTAGAAAGTTTTCATTTTTTTGAAGCTAAAATTAAAATTGATACCGATTGTTAGCATCTCGAAGAGAACCTTCAGCTTCATCTTTTGCTTTCTTATCATTTTCGTTGCATAAATTTTTATCCAGAATTTCATTGCTTAAGGTATCGATTGTTGCAAGGTAATTGCTGAAATTCATTTAGAATTTCCAAATGTTACCGGAAATCTCGAAAGAAATCCGGAATATTTTTTATTTACAACATCAAAAACAGAATTAAATTCTTCCAGGGAATTATCACGAAAATGTTAAATTTTTATTCCGGAAAATGTAAAAATTAAAAAATATATTCACAATCAATTCCTTTTGGTACCTACCTGATATCGGTATTTCGATTCTCAATTTCTTGTTTCATTTGTTTAATACAATCATCTCTTTTGCATAATTCATTTTCCAAATCTTTTATCCTAAATTTTATATTTAAATTTTAAATATAAGTTATCGGGGAGAATCATTTATACAACCAGCAATTTATATACCTTATCAGTTAATCTCTTATCATAACTTCTTATCATGACTTTTTTGAATTCGAGATTTGCAAACAAATAATTTAACTGACTTTAACTGAACACCGTCGAATTATACTACAGTTAAGTGAGAAATGAACTCTTTGCTGATCGTACAAGTTAATGTCAATGC
>JABVXU010000311.1:0-66516 GCA_013365365.1 Cruorifilaria tuberocauda
CACTTTCAGTAAAATTTCAGATTGTCAATACCAATGCATCTTTTCGTTAATTTCCTATTAATCGTCTATGCTGCTTCCACAGTTCAAGTAAGATTCCTAATTGATAGTTTCTAAATTTAGAACGATAAAATTTAGAGTATTTTGTAAATTAAACGCAAGTTTTATTTTTAGGCTTGCTTTCCATTAGGAGGAAGAGGGTCACCAGGGCCACCAGGTCAACCAGGACGTGATGGACGGGATGGAGTTCAAGGCGATCTGGGACTTCCTGGTGAAGATGGTCCAAAGGGTCCACCAGGTAAGCCCGGAATACCTGGTGCACAAGGTGAGCGGGGTGACAGGGGAAAGAAAGGATTGAAAGGATTAAGAGGTAATGAGGGAGACCAGGGTCCGTTAGGACCGAATGGATGATAAAAGCAGTGGAATTTGCCGGAGATATCGAATATCTCTTTCACTGATACAGTCGATGTGTCGATCATTCCACTGTTGACATATCTTTTCCATCATGTCTTTAAATTCACAGGCTTGAAATTGGTACCTTGTTGCTTAAAAGTGCTGTAAGCACCTTGTGAGGCGACGCGTTGTTATTTTTTTCAAATTGCAACTGATCACTTAGATGAAGTTTCACCCATAAATCAGTTTTCAAATTTGTTTTTTTCAGTTAAATTAAATTTTTGGAATGCATTTTGAAATTTTGAAATGTTTAAAAGTTTGAAAATTGGAAAATAGTGAAATTTTCAAGATGGAATAAAGTTATTATTTATTGAATTTTGGAACTAAATTGTTTAGCTTCAAATTTATACAAGCAAAGCAACAGTTACTTCACCTGAACATATTTTTTCCTTTTTAGTGATAGACAATGATACTAACAAATGTAAAAGGTAATCAAGTTTAAAGGGTTCTTGATAACGGGCAACTTACTACAAAATAAAGAAAGTTTTATGAGTTTGCAACTTTGAATTAGCCAAAAATTCTGTGATCGTTGCAAATCATGCAATCTGATAAGATGTTGCATTCCCGGAAGGGTTGATTGTTGATGGACTAAAGATGGGAAGAATGCTTTGTAAAAGGGAAATTAAATAAATTAAAACGAAAAAGTAATAAATGGAAGTGAGATCGAAGGACTAAATGATAAGAATCAATCAAAATTTGAAGGATATATCGATAGCAAACTGGATAATTATCAACTGATTACAAGTATAACAAGCATCAGGATACTCTTGGTAATCTGATTAGTAGCTAAATGATCAGCTGATCAAAATTGGAATAATTGAAACAGTAAACTAATCAATAGAATTCATTTATTTCAAGAATGAAGAATCGAATTTGATAAATATATTAAAATTGATCGAGGATGATATTAGTTATCATTTTGCCGTACGGAAACTATCATACTTATATTATCAGTTAGTAAACAAATAAATTTATTGCTTTACAATCCATGTTCTTATCAAGTTGTTATGAATAAAACTTGTAAAAAAGGTTGTACTGATATGTTGCTAATATTACTTAATTTCCGCCTGATTATCAGAGGATATATCAATCAATCTGACAGTTATCTGACAGAGAGGTGATATCACTTGTTTAATTAATTGTTAACATATGTTTAATCAATTATCCAGTTATTTAATTCAACTATAAATCTAAAGCATCGTTATAAAGTTATGTTTTCTAAATCATGATTCATTTTTCTTTTCTGTGAAAAGAGAAAGTAATAAAAACTTTTTAAAATGCTTTTATATTATTGCATTATTTTCTCAAAAAATTTATCTCATACTTTTTTGTGCATTAAAATTAAAATTTAAGAATTAAAAATTACTTTTAACGCGATCAATTACTTCCAAGAAAGTGACTTCCTTCCTTACTTCGCTTAAAAGTACATTCTAACTTACTCAAGACTTAACATTTATGAATTTATGTTTCGTGAAGTATTTTGGGATATTATTTAAAGTAATTATTTTCAAATTCTATCTAAATTGCCAGCAAAATTAATTTGTACACATTTCTTTTTGTTCAATATGACTAATCTACTGATTATTATTGATAAGAGATTTCATATGATATGATATAATCAATTCCAGATAGCATTTATATTGTTTGTTTTAATTTAAAAATTGTTCAAAAGTTGCCTTTCACTATTTTCTGTAACAAAGTGCTGAAACTTAATAATTACTATTTTGCAATCAAATGGAATGCAGAAAGTATGCCATATTCTGATATCGAGAAAAATATCGAACTGTTTGCAATCAGGAAAAAAACGAATGCTATATTTGCTTATCACAAAAGGTGTTAATAATATTCAGTATGAAAGTACGCTCCTGATAAGAAACCTTTTTTTGCTTTACTCTGAGATGAACTGAAATTCCTTCATTTCGTTTTTTTTTTACTTCAGTTTACTTTTTATTTTAAAGACTTAAATGCTCAGTAGAATGCAAATTGATAATAATATTCTATCATTTTGCAAAAAAAGCTGATAATATCACCTTGTATCAAGAAATTTTAAGCTTATATCATAAATTCTAATACAGTTTTACTAATCACAATCGTGTAATTTCCAGGTAATTTAGTTAAATTTAAAGTATTTCGTTCTTTTTTTAGTTTAAATTCTATATCAAAAATTATACAACTTATATTTAGTTTGGATGTTATGAACATTCTTGAGAAATTTTTAAATTACTTTTTAAAAAGACCTGAAAATATTCTCACTATCGTTAAAAGTTGCTTGAGAATTAATTGAAATCACTCATTCATTACTCATTTAACACATTGATCGCTTACTTATAATTTAATATTTTTTAAAAATTTCATTTTCATAAAATTTAATGATTCGAAAATTCTAATAAAATAAATGATTTCTTAATAATTATCAAAAATGGAAGTACAAAGCTGGAAATTTTTCTCTTTTCTCTATCACTTTTCAAAACTTATTAAATTTAATTATTATGAAAAAAACATATGAAATTATCTTTTTTTTGTTTTTAAGAAAAAATCAAGTAACTATTTAGCAGCGAATTATCATATGATAAGTGTTATTTATCATATAAGTTGAATATTTGAGAGTTTATTCATAAATTTTAATTTTTAGAGCATTTTTTAAATCCAACAATGATCAATTTTTCATGAGATATGATAAGAAAGAAGATTAAGGTGAAATTTAGAATTATTAGTCTAAGAAATTAAAGAAATTCCACAGTTATTGATTGATGAGATTTTAATCATTTTTGAAGTTTGGCCATTTTCTCATTTGCTAATACAACGAATTATCATATGATAAGCTATGATAAGCGTTATTTATTGATCAGATTATGATGAGGAATGATGTTTACAGTTCAGTACAGTAAGTTTGCATTTCTTCTATGAAATCATACTTTCTTCTCACATTACCTTATCGTAATAATAGTAAGACTATTGTAATTTTGCTGATAAAAATACTATAATTGTTTTCTAAATTATAAACAGTTTAATTTCAGACTTTCCATTTCCCTATAGAGTAAAGTAAAATTGTTTGTATTCGTTATCGTACAATAATGCTATATAAAGTAATGCAAATAACTTATTAAAATCATAATATCAGCTATGCGCTTCTTTTTTCTCTGTGTCATCTCGTACCCGAGGAACTTTTCTATGTTTACAAGAGGAAAAAATGATCTTACCTGAGTTGTACAAGGATGGTAGAGAAATGACATAGAGAAGCTAAAGTTTATCATGCAGCTGATAAGACTTTAAGTTTGTTAATCTGATCAGTTAAAACTTCCAATGTGTATGTTACGCTTAAATTTAATCTTGAATTAACATTCAAAACTAAAATTGAATTTGATTTCCAGTAATGTTATATGCTTTTTTTTCTAGATTACTTGTAAATGATTACAAAAAATACTAGGTAATTAAGAATTCAGAGTTAGTTTAACTATTAAATTTTCCAAATCATTCAGATAAATCTCTGTTATAAAGAATGGTAAGATAATATTTTTGAAGAAAATTTTTTTTGTGAAATAATTTGATTAATAAATTTTAATTATTCCATTGTTACTATCATGAAGAATCATTTTATCGCGTGTGCACTTAACCGATTTTCATGATTGGAATTCCGCTTATATCATGATTTAATTCTTTAAAATTTATTTCGAATTATCGATTGAAATCCTGCTGTTCTTGCAAGGTAAGTGTTAAATAATTTGCATAAAGATTACACTTTTTTAAATTCAAAAGTATTTTGAACTTTTATTCTACAGTTAAATATAGATTGCCTGCAATTGATAGTGAAATGAATATCATAAATATTGTCCTACAAAATTTGATCAATTAAAAATTACTTAGTTAAGTTATTACTTAAGAAAATTGATTTCCTTTTTCCTTTCAATTTCAAGCAAACTTTTAATAAGAATACTTTTTAATTGATTATTTCAAAATTTAAAAAAATTTTTCATGTCTAACTATTCGTTTTCATTTTTTTCTTATATCGACTCCAGTGTTAGATTATGTTAATTCTAAAGATAGTGATTATTATAGAGTAATGTGTAAAGTAATAGCTATCGCGATAATGATATGCAACTTGATTATAGATAATAATTGTTATAACCAAAATAAATATATTATGAATAATTATAATGATTATAAGTAAAAATAGTAGTTACAGCATAATAAACGATAGCAAGTTATTATAAATATAATGTGTGAAATGATTGGAGACGGTGATTATCATGATGATAATAAATATAAACGTGTATATGTAATAGTGATAACAATAAGTCTGATAAGAATAACCGCATGATAACAATAAAAGTGATAGTGATAGTCTAAGAAGAATTTTTGCAACCGAAATATTAGAATGTACTTCGAATTCTAGAAATTCTTTCAAGACGTAATCCTCATAGGCCTCAACAAATGGACACACGCACGCACATACACGTACGCACAGACACAGACACACACACACACACACACACACATACACATACACACATATTCACCACATTTCAAAACATTGACAACTGTTAAGAAATGAAATGAAATGAAAAACCTTTCAACCATTTCAACATTTTGCTATTTTCCGCCCTACCCTATCCTAATTTCTTCAAGACTTTCCATTCCCTATTGATTTTATCTTTCGAAATTAATTCATTATCATTTGATTAAATCAATAAATGTTCATTGTAGCAATACAACTATGCTCCTCATATCATTGAGATCAAATTAATCATTGTAAGAGTAATTAATATCATTTGCTTATTCTTTAGCCACATTGATTTATAAAGTTATTTGTTAAATTTTAACGAGCGTTTGAAAAAAGCTTAAACTAAGTTGCTTAACTTTCAATGAATTCAGTTTCTTTCCATTCTACTTTTCCGATAATTTTTCTCCTCGAAAATTTAAAATACCTTAAATTTTATGTAAGCATAATAAAGAAAAAAAAGGGAAAACTGAGGTAATTTAATTTTGAAACTTCTTTTTAATTTGCTTAAGCTAAAGCATTGTAATGTTTTTTTTGCGCTTTTCCTTTTTCAAGCATGGAAATTTTTCATCGAAGATTAGAAGGAAAAAATTTACAGTTTAAATTATTCAAAGAAAGTGAAATTTATTTCGAATGATATGAAATTTGCATAATTTAATTCAATTCTTATCTACCGTGGATTTTTTTTTTTGCTTCGAGATTCACTGAAAAACGAATTTGTAATGGAGTTTGGATTAGCATGAGTTGACTTTGGTGGAAATATCAGATGGACGTATAGGAATTTGTGGGATTTCGGTACAGGGAGATTGAACTGATGGTGCTACAATTGAACACAGGGTGTGACTGAAGTTGTGGAACTCTCTCCCCTCTAATATCCTGGTATTATATAAAAAATTCTGGGAGGAGGAGATTTGCCAAGAAGGAAATTTGATAAACATGCTTGTGATTTACAATGATGATGGAAAATTTGCCTTTGAAGATTTAAAATTAAAGGATGGGAAGTTTGATTTACAACCAATGGAAGAGAATTTAGCTTTGAAGAATTACAATTGTTAGAGAGAAGTTTATCTTATTAAAAATGTTTTGCATTTTACGAATAATTCATAAAGATTCAAAATATTCACAATAAAAATTTAGTTTTGAGAAATTTCTCGATATGATCACTATTTTGTAATTTCTTAAACAAAAGATATAAACTTGAAACAAAATAGTTGCATTAAATTTGAAATATTTGATAAGACATTAAAGTATGTGTTATTATTATTTCGTTTGATTTTTCCATTCCATTTGTTTAATCTTATTTAAAGCAAAAACGAGCATTCATTGTTTTTTAAGATATTTTAAAGCACAAATTAGCATCTATTATCTGTAATATTACTTATGCTAACTTTCGTTACGTTTGTTAATACTTTTCATTTTTTGCGATAATCCAAAAAGCATTTTTTTTCAAATTTTAATTTTATGTTATTTTCATTTTATTGCTCTTTTTTCGACATATTGCATTTCAAATATTAGAAATTCATTTGCACGCGAAAAAAAATGAAAAGTTATAAAAGTATAAGTAAAGTATAAGAAAAATTAAAGGAAAAAATAAATATGACAAATAATCAAATCAAAGCGTCAAATTTTTTAACTTCTCTTTTTTAAATGTCGAATTTTTTAAATTTTAATTTCAATTTTTTTTGCAAAATTTTACAGAGGATAATTTTGATGCAAAGCAGCATTTACTTATCAGATGTCATTTTGCTTGCAAAAAGCTAATACAGAATGTTATAGAGAAGCTTTAACATATTTGGATATTCGAATTTTAGATGTTATCAGTCAAAGACTATTTCTGAAAATTTGACAAATGTCTTCTTTTTCATTTCTTTCTTTTATTTTACTCTACAATTTAGCTTATCAAACAATTTTTTATCAAACGATCTTATCAAGCAAATGCAATTTCATATCATTCAATCATCATATCATTTAACTCTGTGAAATGACTTTAACATGTTTAAAATGCATTTATCGTTTATCATTTCGAGGATAAGAGAATAAAAAATAATGATATCAAAAATATTTAAATAGTAAAGAATAGCCAACATTATCTCATGATGCACATTTCCGGAGGCTATTTTAAAAGGAAATATTTGTTTGTACACAAAGGTTAATGGATTATCTTGACCTCTGAATCAAAAAAAAAACGAAAATGAAAAGAGAAAAAGAATTATTTTTAGCTAATCAATAAAAGTTATTTCTCTTCATCTTAGTCATCAAAGTATTATCATATCTTTTTATTTATTATATAACAGTAAAGTAAAAATGTGATTGTAAATTCAACGATACGAATGAGAGAATAGAATTACTTCTCAAGAAATTGGAATCACGAATTTTCCCACATTACTAGCACTGATAACATTATCATTTTTATCAGAGTAGCAAAAAACTAATTATCAGATAACTATCTTGAAATTCTTCCAATAAATTTAGTCAAATTTAAATTGCTTTGTTTGTTATTTGATATTGAAAATTAGGAGAAATTTTAGTCGACAGTTGTGAACTAGAATTACTGATTTGCTATATCATCATTCTGATAATTAGCTTTTAATTTTTCATATATGTTATACCTCACTGATATTTATACATTTACTTATACTTTACCTACCATGTATAAATACCTATACCTGACATATATCTGATATCTATGTGCATTTATTTAGGAGATTAAATTTACCACTTATCAATTTCATAATATTATTTAACAGTTATTATAGGAAAAAAAAAATCGACGAAATTATTCGTTTATTTTTAAGATTGCATTTTTCATTCGTAGTAAATATTAGAAAATTGCAAGAAAGAAGTTTGCTATTTTATTGTTAATTTAAAAAATATTGAAATAATATTTATCGTTTCTTTAGATAGCATTATCAGTGATATATCAGTTGGGATTACAGCACACTCCCTGAAGTACGTGGAAAACTTCGACAGCTTCCTTTCAATCTGTTGCTTTTCCTCCAGCTTAACTTCTTTTCTTCTCCAACTATTTCTTTCCCACTCTTGCAATCTTCTTATTCCATTTCATTCATTCAAAAAAAAAAAATTCTTTTTTTTTGAGATTTAAAAATTTCATATTTCTATGCAAAAAAGCATATTGCTTAAAAATTTGCAGTACTTTTATGCTTTACAACTTTTTTTTTATAGACGATTAAAAATATTTTCATTAAATTTAAAATGCTTTTATGCTTATTTAATTTTTTTTTCAAGCTGTAATTCTAGGTATAATTTAAATTTAGAAATTATCATAATATTAATATAACAAGCAATTTTTGCCAAGTTGAAAAGGAATCATCTGTGAAATGATTTAAGATATAATTACAATTTAAAATTATCATGTTAATATACTAAGTAATTTTTGTTAAGTTGAAAAAAAAGTTATCAATAAAATAATGATAGCGGAAAAGGCAGATTTGTTTATTATTTAAAAGTTTATGACAAGTGGCAATGAATCATTTTGGATAAAATACGAGCTTAATTTCCATCTTTTTGCTTTTTTTGAATTAATTAATTAATTTAGAATAACTTTTACATCTATTTCATTGCTTTACCAAACATGCTTACAGGTAACTTTGTTTAAGTTTGATTGAAATTGTCAGCTATGTTACACGCAAATAGTTATTTCAATAATTTCAACAAAAATTTTCACATTTTTTACTTTCCGTTTTTTTTTGCTTTCATTTTTTGATGCGTTACGTAACACCACTTGATACGTCATTGTAAAATCCTAAAATAAAAGAAGCAGAAAAAAAACCAGAAATAATCAAATGCTATTTTGATGATATAACGTTAACATTGACATTTAAAATTAATAGATTTAAAGTAATAATGAGTTTTGAAGTTAAAAAAAAATATTTACACAATGTGGTTTTCCTTCTTTCTCTAATTCTCAACTTTTCAATTTTTCTTTTAGTTTTTGGAAGAATTCAAATTCAATTCAATTTCTCGAAAGTCTCGAAAGTTTCTTCCTTCGAATAGATCATTTGATTGATTAAATGGAAATGATCGTTTAATCGATTACTTCATAATACAGTAAAGTAAATGAGAAAGTTTTCTAATAACTTGAATTCAATAATAAATTTATGTATTACTGATATATTTTCCATTTTCAATTTTTCAATATCACGATTCTATTTTAATTTTTTAAAATATAATTCCAATTTTACTTATAATTATTTCAATTAAATATTTCTTCTAGAGTTAAAATGAGAGAAAATTGAAAGTTTATTTACCTTGGAAGCTTTACTTTCGGATGATTTCATCTTTGTAAGCTGGCATTCTCAAAAAAAAGTTTCTTTTCTTTCATTTGTTCGTTTGCTTTACTTAAATCACGTCAATCTTTCTGGATTAGATTAAATAGAAGCCTATGGAAGAGATGGGAAAAGTTCCTTACTAATAACTTTTATCATTACTTATTAGTTTCGATTTAAAATAAATTAAGTTGACAAAGATGGTTCATAATTAATTTTGTTTCATTTTTACATCAAGTTCAAAAATTATTAATTTCAAGTTTCAACTTGATCTTTTGTTTCCAAAAAATTTTCCCAAATAATTTGAATGACACATTTTAAAATTTTGTTATCAATCAGTTTTTTTTTTTGATTGAAATTTCAAATAATGTCAAAACAATCTTCCATCTTACACTTTAAAATGATTTTTTTTCCAGTAATTATCACTGATTGTTAAAGCTTTCGATCATTATCTCTGAATGAACTCATAAAATTAGTAATTTACAGTTTTATTAAGTATTGTCAAATAATTTCCCTGCAAAGGTCATCCTGAATGAAAAAAGAGGACATTAGGGGTCATAGAGTGGATTTTGAAATATTCTAGCAGATATTATTAAGTATTGCTAAACTCGAAATTGATGAGCAATATTTTAATAAAAAGTTAAAACTTTTTGATAACAAAAATTCTACTAGTTAAATATTAGTAATTAAGTTCTAATAATTGAATTATTAGGTACAGTTGATAGTACAAAAGAAGGAAAAATGAAAAAAATCATTAGCAGTAGTAATTGATTTTTATCATAATTTAAATTTATCACTTTCATATCATAATTTAATACATCAAATATCATAATTTGAATTTATCACTTTCTACCATAATTTAAATTTATTATTTCCTATTATATTTTAAATTTATTACTTTTCATCACATTAAATTTATTTTTTTTTCATAATATTAAATTTACTACTTTTCATCATATTAAATTTAGTACTTTTTACCATATTTTAAGTTCGAAATAAGCATCTCAAAATAAAATTCTATTGAACGATAGATTTGTATAAGATATAATCCATTTATTAAATATTCATTTATTTGATAATATTTAAATAACAATTTCCATTTTCGAATCGAGAAACCATTTCTCAACCGAATAACAACAAAAATCATTCATTCCATCATTTCTTTCTCTCTCTCTCTCTTTTAAATTTAAACAAAACGAAGTAAACTGTAATATTAAGGAAAATTTTAGAAATGATTAAATGATGATTTTCATTTAAATTTCCGGCTTTTTTTCCCCAATCATTTACACAAATATCTTTCGTCGTTTTTTATTCCGTTTCCAGCAAACTTTTATCTGATCGGAATGTGAAAAATTTCCGTTTTAAAAAATCAAAAAAAAAAAGAGATATAAATATATATTTCTTTAGATAAACAAAAAAAAGAAAAAACCGAAATATTGAATCATCAATACGTTTTTTTCATGATTTTTCTCTTTTCAAAGATAATTTGAATTTGCAGATATTTTATTTTTCAATTCAAATTTTTAATTAATTATAAATATTATAGTAATTTTCATGCTTAATTTTCAAATTCAAATTTTAGCAAGAAAATTTCACAGTAATAGGAAAAAGCTTTTAAAATTTCTCATTTATCACTTCAATCCTATATATTTTTGAACATTCTAAATTTAACTTTTAACTTATTCATTTTGGGAATTCAAAAAATTTGCTATTTTTTTCTAACTTAAAATTTATGCTTCATTGTTACTTTGGAGAAAAAACGAAAAAGTGCAAAAAATTGTGAAAAAGAACATTTCCTAGTGTAAGTTTGATAAATTATCTCAAACAACAGTAAACCTTTTTTCTTTTGTTGATAAATTACACACCCATTACAAATGATAATTCTTTTACAAAAATTTTAAACTTTGAAAAATTCATTGATTAATAAGTTTATTTAAGTGATAAACTTATTTAAATTTATTTAATTGATAATTGATAAACAAATTAATAAAATGGTAATTAATTACGAAGAAAATTTTTTTTAGTTTTAGCATTTTGATAGTTTGATGAGACAATGATTTTATGATTATTTTGAATTCTTTTATAAAAGAATTTTTAACTTTGACTAATTTATTGATTACTTAACTTATTTGTAAACAAATCAATAAACTGCTAATTAATTATGGAGAAGAATTTTTCTGGTTTTAGAATTTTAATGTATTGATGAGGCATGAGTAAGAATAATACAAAAAATCTGAAGTAATTTTTTACAGATTTTAAACTTTGACAAATTTATTGATTAATAAACAAATTAATAAACTGCTAATTAACTATGAAGAAGAGTTTTTTTTTTCACTTTTAAAATTTTAATATTTTGACGAATTAATAGTTTTTATGATTATTTTGAAATATTTAGAATAAATTTAATTAAATTTTAAATTTCTCAAAAGAGAAAAATGCGCAAAAATTTTCAACTTCGCTTGCGGAAAAACTGAAATGGTTATTTTCTTATTTTTCTTTACATTTTCAAATTGATATTTACAGAGAAGGTACAGTTCAAATTTGTTTAATTTTGAGAGTACAAAGTTTCTTTTCCTCTTCTCATTGTTTGACGTTCCAATGGCAACTTTTGCAGTTGAATTTAATTCAAAAACTTTTTTTTTCTTCTTGAAATGAGGTTATCTGAGAGTAATTGAAGAAAAGCAATCAATGATAGTTGCAATTTGTTTCAAATGTGTATCTTTTCTTTTTTCTCTCTCTTATTTCTCGAGAAAGAGGATTTTTTAAAAATGAAGAATTATTGGTTACTTCCACATCATCCTTTGAAGAACTCATCAATAAACACCGATATGAAAGAGTGGAAGAGAGTTTTTTGTTGCTCAAATGCTTTTCCCTCTGCTCATTTAAGGCATTTTGTATTGCTAATATAGCTAAGCTTCTTTTCCATAAATATTCTATTTTTTTATGAAAATATAATAGCTCTCATAGAGCTAATATAGCAGCTAATATAGCTAATATAATAAGCTTTTTAATTTATTTTTCTTATGAAAGTATAGCTAATATAGCTAAACTTCTTTTCCATAAATATTCAACAATTTCATTTTCCTTCTGAAAATTAACTTGTATAAATACTTTTTTGGAAAGAGAAAATTCTTATTTGAGAATGAAAATTAAAGGAAAAGCAAATGATTAAAGCTAAATTGATTAATGAAATTTCCCATGGATTGCAAAGATATTTTGACGATAGCAAAAAAAGGCCCGATTGGAGGAATGGAAAAAAAGAGGATAGCATATTATTCTCTATCAAATGAAATGATAGAGAAGAGATTGATAAAAGAATTTATGATTATGTAATTAACATTAATTCGATTCCGAATATCGATTTATTATGTATTCGATTAAAAAATTTTCGAATTGAACGTGGAAATCTTATAAAATATCAGGAAAAAATAGAAAATTATCTGCAGAGACAAACAAATAATACGACGAAATATGCTTAGAAAAATTAAATTATCAATTTCAAATTATTGATTTGAAAAAAAATCTGATATATTAGTATTGAGATATTCGAATGGTTTCAGAATGAACAAATAGTCAATTGATAAGCTTTAAAAGTTTATTTAATTTATTTAATTGATAATTTATGTTTACGTTTATTGTTTACAAATAGTTTGGTTTTAGACTTATAAGGAATATATGTTTTACTCTTTACCTTAAATTATTCAATAATTCTCGTTGAAGTTAGCATGAAATACAAGATGTGGTTAAACACTTTTTCTCTTTAAGTCAATTTTAACTTTTTCTGAGTTCTACGTATGAATAAAAAAGTTCTATGAATCATTGAATGATTTACTAAAAGTTAGAAGTTATCAGTTCTCTGTAACTAACGATTTTTTTTTTGAGCACCTTATGAGCTATTAATCATTGAATTTATTATATGTATGCTATTTAAATAACTTAATGATTGATAAGTATATTATTAATCATTTAATTTTTCCACATATGTGATTATTCATAATTTGAAGTAGTACTGAGAAATATTATACTTAAAGAATATTATACTTAAAATCAGTGGCATTGTAAATATTGGAAATGAATAACTCATTTCTTTGCGGACTGAAATATGAATTCATCAGATGATAAATATACCTTTGTACTCATCTTCGCATTTTAAAGAACAGTTTTCTAAATGAATTCAGGGATGTGAAGAATTGTAATATGAAATTTAATTATTGCATTTATTGATTTCATTAATTTGTCTATTTCATTTTTATTAAAAAGGAATAAATCGTAGAAACATGGCAATTAGTAAATTACTTAGTAAATTTGTATAATTCAAATGAGTGATAGTAATAAAACAAAAAAATATTCAAATTTGTATTTGAGTATTTGAGTTCCAGATTTTTCAGATTCAAAATGAATTTTCGGTTTCCTTCTTTCACTTCTATATCAATATTTCCTTATCATTTGTTTATTTAGTTATTAAGTTTATTTTTGTAAAAATATTAAAAAGGAAAGATATTTACACATATACCTGTCCATTAATATTTTGCATACCTGAGATTACTTATAATATTTGATAAAATTGATAACAAGAGTGATAGTGATATATTACTGATATCATTAAAGAGAGAAAGAGAGAGAGAGAAAGAGAGAGAGAGAAAGAGAAAGAAAGAGAGAGAATGAGAGAGAGAAAGAGAGAGAGAAAGAGAGAGAGAAAGAGAGAGAGAAAGAGAGAGAGAAAGAGAGAGAGAAAGAGAGAGAGAAAGAGAGAGAGAGGGGGAAAAAGAAAAATCGAACAACAACTATCGATAAAACTTTGAACAATTAAGTAATTAAGCAATTTATGCAATTAATTTTTTAATTTATTTTTGATTTTTTTCTAAAAAAATTTTTCTGATTTTTAAAAAACTTCCCAATTCTCCCTAATTTTCTTGTTCCTTAAACTTCCACCTGTACCTTACTTATCATTCCATATGTTAGCTTTACCTGTTCAATACAGAAAATTTTTTTTTCCTAACCTTATTATCATTCTTATCCTTCGCATCAAAAACAAATAAGAAAAAAATTAATTTCCTTATCTCGTAGATCCTGAAAATTACGATATCGTTATGTTTGTTTAAGATGTGGTAAAAAATGAAAGAGAGAGAGAGAGAGAGAAAAAAAGGAGAGAAGATGAAAGGTGAATATCTCTCTCTCATCATTTATCCAGAGAAAAATTCTTTTTTTTTTCTCTCTCTGTATTTTCTCATTCTAGATTTCTTAAAAAATCAGTTTTTTCTTCTTTCTTCTCCTCTCTTCCAATCTTCCGAAATTTTTCATACCCGAAGAAATCACAGCAGGAAGCATTTTTGGGAAGAAAAGGTAGAAGAAGAAGAAAGAGGTTGTCGTTTATTGATAGCACTTATATCACTTTTATCAACAATCATTAAAATTTTTAAAAATTTAATTTAAACAAATTTCTTTTACCTTAAACTCTTCTTCTTTCTTTGCTCATTTCTAATCGATAACTCATTCTTTTATGATATTTTTGACTAAAATTTATTTTCAAGTCCTTTTTTTCCTTCCTGTTATTAGCAATTAAATTAATTTTCATTAAGTTAAATCAATTAAATTAGCAAATTAAATTAAACAAATTAAATTAAACAAATTAAACTTGCAAATTGTAAATGCTTGAAAATATTTGCATGAGTAAAAAAATAATAATAAATAAGAATAAGAATTCAATTGATTTAAAATTTTCGAATAATTCTTTTGGTCAATTAATTTTTTTTTAAAAAGTGCAATTTTGTTTCTTTCCATTCTTCTTTTCTTTATATTTTATTGCAATTTTATTATGACCATTCTTTCTGTTTTTTTCTTTGGAATATCAGTAAGTTAATAAGAAATGGCTTAGTTAATATTAATCCAATAGTTATTTTGTGGAAATTTATTATAAATTTAACAGGAAAATTTCCTTCTTATTCATTTCATCAGTATTATCACAGTATCAATCACTATTGTTATCACTATGACTATCACTAACGATAACGAATAAAATCAGATGTAACAATCGATGAACAACTGTTTCATTCATTTTTTTGCAAGCTTTTCCCAGAAAATTGATTGATTGAAATGAAATAGCTGAAAGAAGCAAAAAAAAATTTATCAAATAATTATCATAAAAAGAGTAGAAAAGAATTGTTGCAAATTAATTCGGAAAATTTAAAATAAAATTAAATGAAAGATAGGATGAGAGAATAAAATGAAATTTTGGACGAATTATTATGAAATTCTTTTTTACTCGCATTCCTTTTCTTCAAAAATTTGTTGCAAAAATAAAGATATTAAGTTGAAAAATTGAAATTATAAAAAAATATCATGTATTAACTCAAAAAATTGAAATTATAGTATCACATACTAAATCAAATAATTGAATTATAATAAAAAGGTATTATATATTAAATCAAGTAATTGAATTTCAATAAAAAGGTACTGTATATTAAATCAAATAATTGAAATTACTAAAATAACAAACTTGAAATTATTTTAACATTACTATAAATTCGTATGTATACAGAAAACAATATTTTATCATGAAAAAACGGGAAACCATCTTTATCAAAGTGTTATTTATGCTACCGTATAACTTTCAAGGTAATATATAAAATAACGGAAACAAGAAATTTAAACATGAAATAAAAAAAAAAAAACGAAAATACCTGTATTACCTTTATCATCTCTTCCATTTTTCGCATGTTTATACTACCGTAATGAATTTAATTGTAACATAAAATTTAAATAACAAAAAAAAAAAACAAAAAATTTTGCAAACTAGAAATTTAAATTCAAAAAAAAAACTTATTTCATACCTCTTCCTATTTCCTCTTTTATCATTCTTTATTTTTCATTCTCTTCCTTCTTTTTTCTTATATTTCTCTCTCTTTATCTCTTTCTCTATTTCATTACACAAATTATTGTAAATGTATAAAATCTATAAGGAAAAAAAAAAAAGAATGAATCATTGATAAATATTTTTGTATTTTTGTTTGTGTCTGTGAGAAAAGAATTTAAATAACGTTGATTACAATCTCATCATCATCATCATCATCATCGTCGTCGTTATCATCATTATTATCACTATCATCATTATCATCATCATAATCGTTATCATCAAGAGGAGATCAAGAATTGATAGTTTTTCGCTTTAAATATATATATATTCCATTATTTTTCATCATCCACATCATCATAGATAGATTGGATGGTTTTTCAAAAAATCATTTCATCTCATTTCATTGCTTTTTAACATCTAGCAGAAAGCGATAAAAAGGAGAATGTATTGATGATATCATCGATAATTATGGATATGAAACGATTGTATCAAATTTATTACTTCATTATTCTCATTCAACTATTCCTTACTAATAATTTTACTGTATTTTTATCACAACTACAATTAGTTGCTACAATAAATGATAATAACAATAATAACAATAACAATAACAATAATAATAACAATAACGATAACAACAACAATAGTGATAATGATACAGAATATTATCATACAACTAATGATGATTCATTTATCATTGATAGCTTATCAATGATATGTTCCAATAAATGTCCAAATTTTTGCCATAATCCGGAATTATTGGATTGCTCGGAATTAGCACAAGATCCATGTGAATGTTGTACGGTTTGTTTACATGATACGGGTGAACCATGTGGTCCTGGAATTGGTGCCTGTCGTCATCCAAACTTTTGTCAACCAAAATTGAATCAAATTGGAATTGGAATTTGCAGCGGTAAGTTTTATAATTAATTTCTCGAGAATTTTACCACTCACTAGCTAGCTTAATTGATAATGATAATTAATTTGCTAAGGAACCTCATTAAGTTATTAGATTTTCATTGATTAAATATTTTTGAAATAATAAATTTTAAATACTTTTTGCAAATCTTACTAATATTTAATAACTTTTCATGCATGTTTTCAATGTTACTTCTCATTTATTAATTAAAATTTATTAATGTATCTGAGAGATTTCATTTTTTGAAGCTTAAATTATTATGAAATTAATTTTTAAAATTCACAATATAAGTTGTTCTGATAAAGACTTTCAAAGTGAAATTTCATATGCTCTAACTAACTTCTCTTAATTTATGATTTATCTTTATTATTTCTATCTCTATTAAACATTATCATTTTTGATTGATTTTATCTATTCAATCAATTTTCGCTATTAAAATTTTCTAATCAAAGTTAAGCAAAAGTATGAAATAGGAAATATTCCAGTGGAAATGTTTCAAAAGATTCATAAAATTTATAATATTAAGTTGTTCTCAACGAGATTTTCAAACTGCCTTTGAAATTCAAATCATTGAAAACAATTTTATCTTTAGAGATCCATATCAGTATCCATATCAGTTAAAGTTACTCAATTAAAGGATTAAAAGTTTTTTGATTTCTAATATCTCTGACTATTCATTTATTATCTGATATGATATATAATACAAAGCATATGGAAGAATGGTATTGAGAAGGAGAATGTGATATAAATGATAACGAAGGTTATAGGTTATTTCTGACAGATATAGTAACAAATGATATCGATGTGATATAATTAGTAATGATATACATTTATATAACTAGTGATAATGATATGGACTGATAATAATACAGTTGTGTAGCAAATGATAATCATACGGTTATCCTTGGCAATAATATAATTATATGACAAATGATAATGATACGTTTGTTACACTTTGCAATCCTAGTCGTACGGGAAATGATAATGATATAGTTGTACTGGATAATGATATATAGCTATGTAGGTGGTGATTTTAATATGATTTGCAGTGATGTGATTCCAAGTAATAGTGATAGAGTTACTTCCAACAGTGATATTCAGTTAGCTAGCTGATGATAACGAAGTACTTAATCAGAGAACAATAACGATTTAAATTATCATTAAAAAGTGATTGAATTGGTATAGCATGCTGATTATAATTTATATCACTTGCACAATCCATAGGAATTAAAAAATAATTTCTATTTTTTGAAAAAAAAATAGTAAACAATAAACGAAATATTTTAATGTACAAAGAATGTGCAAATTAATATGCAAATTAGAATATGGAAATTTTTATAAAATATTTCTCTCAGCGATTGAAGAATTTTTTATTTAATTCAATAATATTAATTACGCAATCAGAGATCTTTTCAAATTAAGTCAAATCAAGTGTCTCTGTATATTTTGAAATTGTTGAGCAAATTTTTACCTAGATTAGAATTTAATTATAACTTATTACAATCATTGCTTCTTCCGTTATCATTTTTCTAATCCTAACTGATCAGCAATTACTAGTAACAATTACTAGTTGGTCAACAATTATCAGCAATATGTTAAATTAATCAGCAATGCATTTATTTCAGTTACTCATATGTTATTGAAAGAATTAATCATTAATGATACATTGCTAATCAAATTATTTACTTTCAAAATGAATTCATTCCTTTGATTTTCTTCTCTTTTTAAAATTCAAAAAATACTATAAAAAATATCAATTAAAGTGCAAAAATAAAAAAGCAATCTTTGATAAATTAATTCTTTCACAATTATACACACTCACTCATATCGCTTTGTAACATTTTTGATTTTACTGTGCATATACAAATATCTTCCGCCATTTCTCTTTTTCTTTTCCCTCATTTTATTCCAAGGATTTTTAAAAGTATTCATTAATTATCAATTTAGGCTTTTGATTTGAAGAGGGGAGAAAAAAAAGATGAAAAATAGCCTGATTTTTTGGGATGAAAAAGAAAGAAAGTGAAAGACAAATACAAGCTTATATTACTTACTATTTTTAAGTAAGCAAAAAAAAGTAAAGTTAACTTTTTTTGTCCACAGCTATTACTTTATATAAACATTAACAAAATAGCATTGTTTTTTATGGAAAGATCATTTTTTTTCCTTTTCTCCTTCAAATTTATACGTGGAAAAAAGTTTTTAAATATTTGAAGTTATTTAATTTATTTATTCAAAAAAGTTAATAACAATGGTAAATACTATGTGTAGATTATATGAATTATCGATTGGATTGATGAATAAGTAATTAATTGGTACCATTATGATATTTCTTGAATGAAGCTGGGCTAAATTTATTAGGAAAAGCTATTAAAGTTCATCTGTACTATAACATGGAGATTACTGATCGAGTACCAGAAGAAACGAATGGAGATAATTTACTGATTCGTAAAGTACTTTTTTAACACTTTACTTTTTATTTTTTATTCACATCTTGATTAGTACCATTCCTTAAGTTTTTACCTGACATTGTTATAATGAATTTAAAATTTCAGCTTGAAAATGCTTAACTTAATACAGTATTTATTGACCTTTATTTTCTTCCAAAAATATATCAATATTTGAAAAATTACAATTGATAAATCAGGTTTCTGGTATGCACAATTTCCGGAAACGCACAAATTAGTTTGCTAAGCTGAAATAAAGTTGTGCAAATAATAAAAATGATTTGAAAAAAATAGTTTTTTACCTTTTTTTTAAAAATTTTTGTGATTTCTCTTTTCACTTCTATGAAACATTCCAAAAGAATAGCTTTGAGAAAAAAAAATAGCATTGTGAAATTTTTGTGCTTAAATAAAATTTGTTTGTTTTATGGCAGATACATTGAATATTAGCTTAAATGCATTTTCCATCTCCTTGTTATTTCCATTTCAACCAGCATTTCATCAATCTTTCGAAAATTTTCTATTCGATGAGAAGAAAAAAAATAAGTGGAAAGATATTTGCAAGAAAATGAACCAACCTTTTTTTCGGCTTTTTTCCATTTTCTAAATCAATCGATATTGCTATCTTCTCAAACATACCTATAGTGCTATCTTCTTTTGCACCAATCAATAATGCTATACATTATACAAAACATTTAAAATTAAAAAAAAAAAAAGATAAAAAATGAAACTTTATTTGCTTAAAATATCATTTCTTTCAATTTAAAGATTTATGTCGTCGAAATAAATAATTTCATCCATTTTGCATCCTTCGTTCTTTTTCTTGAAAGGAAAAAGTGTGAAAAAAAGAACAGTGACGCAGTTGTTTTTTTTCTTTGGTTCAAGCATAATGCTTAATATTAATTGGAAATTATTTTCATTTTTTTGTTTGAAGCATTTACAACACGTTGCAAATTTTATGTAAGCATAAGTATACGTCAAAAAAAAGTTTTTTTTTGGCTAAAAATTTTTAAATACCTTCTTAAAAATACCTTCTCTTATCAACTCTTTCAACGTTATCATCCATTCTTCTTTTTTTTTTAACTTTTCCAATAATAAATCTATATAATATTTATCATGTTTTACTTTATCCATCGTCTCATGAATCAGTAACCTGAAAACTACCGTATTGAAATAGTAATATTAAATTCAGTAATTAAATTTTGAAATTTACAGAAAAAGAAACCAATCTTTTCACGATTTTAAAAAGTATATATTTAATGGTTTAAAAACATAAATTGATGAAAATATTTAATTACATTAAATAATATGATAATGACTCTAAATATCAACATTGTTCTTTTTTAAAAGTTATAGTTAAAGTTACCATATCAGTTAAAATAAACTAAGTTTATAAGAGAAAATTAAATATTGAAACTTTGCATAAGTTATCTATTAAAGTCATGCAATATCATTTTTTACATTATATTTGTAATACTAAATATCATATCAAATCTATAAGTTAAAGTTAATTAACAAAATATCTTAAATATTGTTTGTAATTTGAATTATTAAAAATTCAATCATTGAATTCATTTAATATTTAAGATATATTATTTACAAAATTTGTTATTATTAAAAAAAATTCATCCTAATAATGAAATGATGTTTCAAACAATTGTTCATTAATCAATGAAGTATGATTTTTCCTTTCTTTATCCCAAAATTAATTAATTAATTAATTAATCCATTTACCCATTAATTCATTGATTCATTAATTCATCCATTCATTAATTCACTGATTCATTAATTCATCCATTCATTAATTCATTGATTCATTAATTCATTCATTCACTAATTCATTCATTCACTAATTCATTCATTCATTAATTCGTCCATTCATTAATTCATCCATTGATTAATTTACCCATTCACCCATTCATTCATTCATTAATTCATTCATTCATTAATTCATTCATTTATTAATTCATTCATTCATTAATTCGTCCATTCATTAATTCGTCCATTCATTAATTCATTCATTCATTTATTCATTGCAAATTCTTCAAATATATTATTTACGTTCTTTTTGTTCAAAAAAAACTTTTTTTGTTCTTTCTAAAAGAACTAATTAGTTGAAAGAGCTAAAAATAACGAAGCTTTTCCTCGCACTTCTCATTTTTTCAATTTTTTATTTGAATGCTTTTCTTCCCTTTTCATTTTCATCCACTTTAAAGCTTATATTAATGTGGAAGAAGCTAACTTTGATCTTTCACTTTTGATGAAAAATTTTTTTTAAAAAAAAAGAAAAAACTGATAATTTATTTTTGATTGAACAAAACAGATTTTTTGAATATTATTCGTTAATTGGGATTAAATTAAATTCGAAAATTTGGTTAATTTATTAAGCTAATAGGAAAAGCATTGAAAGAAGAAAAATTTTTTCTATAACTTTTTCTAACTTATAATTTCAATTGATAAGCTTACTATGATAATGATTTTCAAACGATACGCAAATGTCTTTAGAACTGAGAGAAATTGATATACTTAGCTGAGACATATGACTGATATTTGACAAACTGATATAGCTGAAGCTAATAGATATTGTAAATTTGTTCCATTTAATTACTATTAATAATATTTATTTGTGTTTACAAATTCTACAACTATTTCATTTCATAAATTCAACAATTTCTTTTAATCATTAAAAAATTTCTTTGTTTTAAAAAATTTCCAATAACTAAATTTAGACTATTTCGCTTTCAAAGTTAATTGAGATTCTGAATGATTTAGACTAATTTTATTCATTATACCTAAAAGTAAAAGTTAAATTTCACTTTAATAAAAGTTAAAAAGTACAGAAATCATTGAATTAATAACAATTCCATGAATCAGTGTACTCTTTTCATGGAAGTAATTCTCGATGAAAATTAGGTTAGCTAATAGTTAGTTATGTGCTGCGGCTGCTGCATGCATAAATAAATATGTAAATGAAAATGGATCAACGTAAAAATTAGATCAAACAATTCAAATCATTCATTTTTGAAAAATTAGAAAAATGAAGTGAAAGAGAGGGAGAGAGAGAGTGAAAAGAAAGGGCGAGAGAAAGAGGGAACGAAGGGAGACAAAACAAAACAAAACACATCGAAATGCATCATTTTTTCTTTCAAATTGCTAATGCAAGAAAATGAATGAATGCTATAATATTTGTGGAATTTCAAAAATCTCTCACAACAATTCCACATCAAAACTGAAAGAATAGAAAACGAAAAAAAAGGGACAGAGAGAGGAAGAGAGAGAGAGAGAGAGAGAGAAGGAGGGAGAGAGAAAAAGAAAAGGTAAAAAAAATTGAATTCTTTCATAATTAATAGAAAAATTTACACATTTTGTAAATGTTAGCTAAACAATTTTCATTCAAAATTTATTTTTCAATTAAAAAGAGGAACTTTTCCCCGTTGAAAATGATAAAAATGTTCGGTGATGGATCAAGCAGTGAAATGAGTCATGCCAAAGGTATGTACTGTACACGTCCAACTCTATTTCTGTTTACAGTCTGTCCATTTTGCATCACATTCTTCCATCCTCATGATAACTGTATTTATCATCAATCTATCATATTTATCACCTTCTATCTCTTCGCCCGTCCGTCTGTCTGTCTGTTTATCTATCTATATATATACGTGTGTACATTTGTATCAAAATAATTTTAAAATATGCAATAAGAACATCAATTTAGCGCATTCATTTTTTCTTTTATATATGTTGTTGTGCATGTGTATGTATGTTTGTGTATGTATGTTTGTGTATGTATGTTTGTGTATGTATGTTTGTGTATGTATGTTTGTGTATGTATGTTTGTGTATGTGTATGTATGTGTGTTCGTTTGTGCTTATTTTTGTACCTACAAGTATGTGTATGTGTGTATGTGTATGTGTTTGTACATATTTACACAACTATGATTGTATGTGTGTGTATGTATGTATGTGTGTGCTCGTTTGTGTACATCTATGTAACTATGAGTGTATTTTTGTATGTTTATGCATGTATATGTGTGTGTGTGTGTGTGTGTGTGCGTGTGTGTGTGTGTGTGTGTGTGTGTTCATTTGTGCATATTTACATGAGTGTGTATGTATGTGTATGTGTATGTATGTGTATTCATTATGTGTGTATTGTATGTGTGTGTATTGTATGTGTATGTATGTGCATGTGTACGTAAGTGTATGTGCGCTGTGTATATATGAAATCTTTTATGATTAAATCATCGAAATGCTATTAATATTCAAATAAGCTATAGGAAAAGAGAGGAAAAGTGCAAAAAAGGATTTCGAGATTTCGTTTTTTCTCGATAAATGTCAATTTAAATTGGGAAAGGAAAAGAGAGGGCTAACTGATTGAAATGCTTGCATACATGTAATTCATGATTTTTTCATGAGGGAATTTTATTTCTTACATCAAAATTCGTTTCATCGGATTGTTAGTTTGAAAAAGGATGCTAAGCTTTTCAAGTAGAAATATGAAGCTTATAGTCGTATCGATCAAGTCCTGTATTGAATCATGATAAGATATCATGATAAGATATCAACGGATAGATTGCTTCATTGATAATATTACAGTTCATTGTCTGAAAATTAGAAAGCTATCGTTGAATTCAGCTACATTATCAGCTATATGTTATCGTTATCATTATTATCATCAAATGTTTTTAATGTTATTTTTCCCAGCTAATACAACAAATGTTATGCAAATATCGTTGTATATTTAGGTTCTATGATAAACATTACTGTAAATATCTAATGCAAATATTATTTACAGTTATTAAATGTTTCTAACTAATCTAATAATTATTATATCTATGCTAATAAACTAATTTCATGAATGTGAAGTGGTACAGTAACATGAATAAATAAAATTGCTATAAATTAATATAATTGAATGATATAAACAAATAGTGATTATTTATCTTTTTGTTTCATTATCATTATAAACTATTTTACATTATCATATTATCATAAACTTCAGTGAGTTCGATCAAATTTCATTCTTATCAATCATAGAAGTAATTAAATATAAATTTGAAAGGAACGTAAAGGAAATGAAATTTTCCGTTGAATTTTTTTAGCTAATACAATAAGATAAACATAATTATATAACATAATCATGCTTATTTAACTAACTAACGTTATAAATATTTAATATCTAATTAAATAACTAACCTTATAAATATAGTGTAAGCTGGATAATTAATTTGAAGAAAATAAATTAGAGAGATTTCATTTTAGTATTTCAGTATTTGAGTATTTTAGATAAATTTCATTCATACCTTTGCTACTTATCATTGATCAATAACATTGATTGTATTTTAGCAGTTATGAATGATTAAACATTAATTTATGATAACTGATAATAACTTATCGTTTGAAATCTTCTAATTTCTTCGATGATTTAATTAATTATTTTAATTTAATTTAATCTATTTGAAATGGCAAAAACAACAATTTCCAATATTTCCATTGTTTTCTTTTTAATTTTTTTTTTAAAAATATTTCCAAATATATTTATTTCAAATATTTAAATGTATTCTTTACATTTTCCTTTTTCGACTCGTCTTTCTTCTCTTTTTGTCACAATTTTTGTTTCTAATTAAATTAGACTGTATCTGTTAGAATCTATTTTAACGCTTAACAAAATTTTTTGTTTGTTAATGATAACTTATCATTTTTCGTTATCATTCATATTGTTTCTTTATCTTTTGCTTTTCTCTTCCAAAAAGCATTGATAATTTTTCGATTGTTACGAAAATAAATATATTTTAAATTGGAGCAGAAATGGAATTTCGATAAATGAAGATTTAAAATTGGAAAATATTGATAAAGTTAAGCAGAAAATTCGCAGATTTTACTCTAAATTAAGTGGAATAAGCTAAAATGCTAATATTGTAATTAAAAAGAAATAAGAAAACTTCTTGTTTTCATGAATTTACAATTAATCGTAAGAATTTTTAAAATAGAGAGAAAAAAAAATGAAGATTTAAAATTTGAGCAGAAATGGAATTTCGATATATTTTCCGCCGTCTGATATTCATTATCATATCTTCATCAATTGTTTTTGTTTTTATTGAAATCAGTAAATTCCATCAAACATTTTTTTCTACAAAGTTACTGTTGCTGTAATCTGAAATCATCAAATAAATATATACATCTTGAATTGAATCATCATTTTTCTTTTTTTCAGAATATTTGATAAATATGAAATGATTAATTAAAATTGTTTTGATAAAATTTGTAAAGGGTTATATCATAATATATTAAGATTGCGCAATTTGTTATAAAATTATTTAATATATATTTCATGAATGTTTTCAAGAAAAGAAAAATTGAACAATTAATTATAATAATTATAACTGTAATTTATAATTAAATATATATATTTGCTACAGTTTTTGTAGAAAAACAAAAACAAAAAAGTGAATTCCAAAAAATATTTTATAAATATCAAATTTCTGTCTTAATTTGTTTTATAGATATTTTAAGTGAGTAAATTTTCGACTGCTATTAATATTGATTTGAAATTTCCGATATCTGATATATCCCTTTTCTTTCTTCCTTTGATTTTTATTATTTATTTTTATCTTCCAATTATTATAAAGATATGAATGCATTGATTATAGTTTGATAAGCACTATCAGTATACAGATATATACACAAGCAATTTAAGATCTAAAAAAGCTGTATTTTAAAGAATTTCAAATTCTCAATGTTGATAAATTTAATAAAGTTATCAATAAACTCAAAAAAGTAACAACCTGCAAAACAAACACAATCATAATAAAATATCTAAAATAATAAACAACGAACAAGAGTAAACAACCCAAGAATTTGTAGTTCTCTATTCAAAATAAACTCAAAATAATTAATAAATAGAAAAACGATTTTAATAAAATTAATAAAAATTACTGATAGCATTTTTTTTATCAATCATATCATTTTAGCTTTCTAATTGATTTTTTCCTTTCTCTTGTTCTTTTTTCACTGTAATATAATAGATAACAATATTTATGCCATATCATTCGCTTTTCGTACAACTTGTAATTAATGTGAGAACGAACGAAAGCACAAAGTTTTTGTTCCATCCTTACTATTCTATACTTTTTTTAAATTGAAATTGAATTCTGAAGAAATTTGAAATGTTGCATTCTGATTGAAATTATCTTCATCAAATTAAAAGAGCCAATTATACTCTAATTATATTCTTTTGTTTATATTTTTTTCGCTTTAATATGTATTTTTGAATAAATGCATAAATTATATTTAAATTATATATTAAAGCGAATCCTAATAAATTTATGAATGCACAATTTTTAAATTACCACTTTTCGTTCATTCCTTATTATTAGTATCAGTTTGTAATTCCACTTATATATGACACATTGAATGTTATTTCCTTTTTTTTCATTTCTTATTATCGGTAATATCAGTTTATAATTTCAATCCTACATAACAAGCTAAATATTATTTGAATTTTTAAACTTCTCCCTTTTTTGATTTCTTATTGTCAGCAATATCAGTTTATAATGTCAGTCTGTAGAATGAAATAAATGTGTTTTTAGCTTTTGCTATAATTATTTTCTCCTTCCGTATAATTCTTCAAAGTTAGCAATTGCATTTTTTGACTGAAATGAAAATTATCAGTTAAAAGAGGAAACAGGTCGAGAAGAGATAATTAACATTGTCCTTGCATATATCATCAAGAATGCCCAAAGCATTTCTTTCCTTTTTTCCTTCTCTTTTTTCTCTTCCAAAACATTATTCATTCCTATTTTTAGTCTAAATATCATATATGATTTCTATTTTCATTTCCATTTCGTATATATTCCTATTTTCATTTCCATTTCACATTTACACTTTTAAATTTTAGAATCATTCAAAATTATTTCTTTTCTCTCTAATTTTCACTATGATAATATAATTCTATATGAGATAAAATTTTCATATAATCTATTTCACTTATCTGATAATATTATCCAACAAAAACTATTCATGCAGCAATTAATTGCTAAAATGATGATTGGTATTATCAGCGAACATATTACTGATATTATCATATCAGTTGATCTCATTGACAATTAAATGATATGATTGAAAAAAAAAGAATTTAAATTGTTAAGCAAATAATTACTTGATGCATAATTATTATTTTCTCGATAAGCAGTAGCATTTGTAAAAGTAATGATAATTTCACAGATTATCTTTTGTCTATCGTTATTATATTCTACCTTTGTAGAAGTAATTTCAAATTGTTTACTTTCTTTTAATTAATTAATTTTATAAATTTCCATTGTTTTATTTTTGTAGCAGAAACTTACATGCTTGCAATTACAATAATTATTATTGCAAACATTAACTCTTAGCTGTTATTGTAGTTTTTATCATGATCTTATTGATTGATAAAATTGGATAAACAATTACTCGTTATGTAATCATTGATAAAAACGAAATTTTTTGATTTATTTTTCAATCAATAAATAACATTTTGATGAGTAGAACAACTGTACGATGTAACTGTTGATGACCATGAACATGAGAAATATTAAACTGAAAAAAAAAACAAAAGAAAAAAAAACGGAAAACCTTGAAAATGCTAAACAGCGACAAAGAATAATGGGATGGAAAGGAAATTTAGCGTATGAATCTTTTGAGAAATTTTCTATTAATAATTTGGAAATAAAAAATAAAAAATGAAACGGAAAAGACGCATGGATACACGTGACGGAATTATTGCGTATTTATGCATTTGACGCATGAAGACACGTGGCGGAATTATTGCATACTATACGTTTGTCCTGCTTTTTTTATTTGTCTAATTGTTTTTTAATAATTGATAAATAACTTATGCATGTTCTTTCTAACAACAATAATAGATAATAGCTCTAACAGCGATAAATTTTTTTAATTGTTAAGTAAACAGTTACTTGATTTATAATCGTTATTTTGCTGATAAGCAGTAGCATTCATAAAAGAAACAGTAATTTTCAAATTAATTATTTTTCTCTATCTTTATTATATTCTATCTTTATAGTAACAGATTTAAAGTTATCACTTAACAAAAATAGCGATAGTAGCTGATAAGTTAATGTTATCATTTTGCAATAATCACTATTGTAGTGATAATAGTATATTTGGTGAAATTAAATAATCCTGTTCAGACATTTCATGCAATTCTACAATTTTTTTTAACTTAAATTTGATAGTAATCATGTAATTGATGTTTACTTATATAATTACAAGTTAGAAATTATAAATTAAAAATAAGTTGCAACTATTTGCAAATATAGAAATTATAAAGATCCTAGACATAAATAATGAAAAAATGTTTATTTAGCATGATCAATAAATTTTAAAAAAATTTTGAAATTTAAAATCCTCCAAAAAAGCATTTTCTTGAAAATGTAAACAGAAGTAAAAGTAATAGCTCTTTACAAAAGCTATCGACGATTTGATAATTCATACACCGAAATATTTTAACAGTAATAGCTTTCGTCAATTAATATGGAAGATAAATTTTTCTTGATTTATCAAATTTTTTCAAGCATGAACTTTTAAATTAAATTTGAAACTTTTCTGTACTTTTTTGTACTTAAGTTAAAATTGCCTAAAATGTTATTAGTTTTTTGCGTTAACTTTTAAGGGTCATTGTTCTTGAATTTTTTTTTTAAGTTTATTTTTTCACGAAGGTTTCCCCTTTCTTCAACTATGAACTTTTCAATGAAATTTAAAACTCCTTCTCTCTCCTTGATTATTTCTTTCTCTCTTGACAAGCCATCAAAATTACCATTCCAAAAGAGAACTTTGATAATACAGTTACAAAAGTTTTACTGTAATGTATCCTTGAACGCCTCAATGTCTAATAGTTGCCCATACAAAATTTGACACCTTAAATGGTCAACCATTTCTTTCATCTTTTAGCTTTTTATTTGAATAGAAAGAAAAATGAAAGTAATAGAAATTCACGATCAATTTGATTTTGATTAATTTCATATCCTATTTACTATCTCATTCAATTGATAATCGTTCAGGCTGTAATGATAGATGATAAAATAAAAATGTTCACAGATTGCTTGGAATATCTAATTTATTTTCGCTATTTCAACAACTCTAGCAAAATTTATTGAAGTTTTAATTTAATCTAATTAAAATATTTTATAGGTATAATTCGAAAATTTGAAACTCACTTTGAAATATTGTCTCAATTAGATACTTAATTGTTTACTCAAATCATTATCATTATATTTCAAAATTATTTCTGTTTTTTTTTTAGGTAATTAACAGTTTTCTTAATTAGTAATCATTTACTTACAACGCTTTATACTATTCCAATTAACAATTATTTCAGTTTACATTTACACTTATCAAATGATTTTTTAAGCTATATTTAAGTTTTGAACTTACAGTTTTCGATCAAAGTACAATGAAAAAATATGTGATAGAAGCTTGAAGAGTTTTCGCCGAGAATTTTCTTTATAAAATGATAAATTGAAGGTATGATCGACCGATATTTTCATCTCCATTTTATTCTGATATTTCTCGTTTTCCATGAAAAATGCTTTTGTTCACGAATAAATTATGCGATGGAAAATGTATTTTTGGTTACAGTAAGTCTTGAAGAAATGAAAAGCTATTTGATCGAATTGAGCAATTTCTGATATATCTTAAAAGAGAGAAAAAGCATTAGTGAGTATCCCATCAACTCTTTTTTCGTTTCACATTTTCGAAATGTTTTAGTAATTTACACTTTTCATTCATTTCTTTAAAAGAAGCTAACAAGCTAATTTCTCTTTTTCCCAGTGATAATTGACTACTTAAAGAAAAAGCATGTTAATGAATCTAATAGTATTATTTCAAGCTTTCGAATCTTTTAAAAGTTGTTAGAAAAAATTTCACGACATTAAAATTGTATATTCATATTCACATTTTTAGCATATTTAAAATTTGATTTAGAAAGCATGAGATTTTTTTATACTATATTTTTCTTTATTATTCGACGATTTACTGAAAATGCATTAAGTAATTTAGTTATTTAATTTTTGAAATTCCAGTGGAGCAAAGAGCAAAGAAACAAAATTAAACTAGAATTTTTAAAGTTTGTGCACTTATTGAAATAGCATACTATTCCATTTGAGAATGAAAGAAAAAATGTGCCAAAGTTTTACATTGGAGAATGATAATTAGCAAAATTTCCAACATCAAATTGTATGATAATGATAAAAAAATATTAATTATATTTTGAAATTAATTTTTTTCGTAATTTTCCACTGTGCAAATAACGATAACAAGCATTAGTCACTGATTTTCTTGTGATTTTTTTTTATTTTTTGATTGAGTGAACAGAAAGTTAAATGAAATATTTTAATATACAAGAAGATATGACGCTATGCAAACTTTTTGGTACCAACTCCATACTTCATAGAAAATAATAGTTTAGCAAGAGTTAGATAAATTTAAATTTATTGCGCTACAGTTTAGCTTATTTCGGGAACATAATGATTATTGTGTAGTAATTTTTTGAAATTTAAATAGTTAGCTTGTTAAATAGCATTGAAAGAATAATTTATGAGAAATAAATTTTTTCGTTGTATCATGTGCATCTTAATTAAAACCATAAATCACCATCATAATTAGTAGAAATCAACGATTGAATAACGTAAAAATAGTATTATATATTTTAAACATTTAATTCAATTTAATTTTCCATAAAATTTGTTAGATTTTTTTCCTGTTTAATTTTTTAGGCTTGACCTTTTACGAATTACAATTTACCTATTGTAGTCTCATTTTTGCAATTTTTTTTTCCAACAAATCTTTCCCGAATAATGTGATTGCTTTATTTTCTTTAAATTCTTCGTCCTCTCTCAAAATCATTCTATTCACAATGAAACTTATCATTATTTCAGGATCATCTTTTCATAGATGAAAAAAACAGGGAAATAGAAAGGGAACAATAGCAACTCAATTCTCTATTATTTCATTACCGTATATATCGTATAAGTAAAAATAGATGTTAAAGGATGCGGAAAAATGGAAATTTAAAAAAAAAATAGAGAAGGAAAAACGAAATAAATCACTAATTGCGATCGTTCTACAATCATATCAAACAAAGTGATAATTTAAAAATTTTTTATGAAAATATTTTTACGCGAATAAAAATTTTTATGAATATCAAATTAATAATCAAATTATCAAATTATTAAATTGCTGATTAATTCAGTTTTTTCGAGCATTTATCAAAAACAAAAAAACTTTTCTCTAACATAGAATTATTTATTGCTGATTAATTATGATCCATAAGTGTTATTCTCATTTCTATTTCTAAAATTGAAATAATTTTTCAAATAGATTGGAAGAATAATTATGATGAGAGAAAGTATCGTCATGCATGACATGAAATCATGAAATAAACAGCTAAGAGTATTCGAAAAGTAAGGTGTAACATTAGAACAAGTTTGATAGTTGTTATCACTTTAATAAATGATATTGCAGCACTTTTTTCAACTGCTTATTTGATTATTTTGACCTTTCCTTCTCTCTGATACACTATAATATCATTTTAATGTATTTCCCATTTATGATAATTTAGTCTAATACGATGATTAGATTTAAAATGACCACTAAAATGAATTAGGTTTGAAATGATGTGAGAAATCATGTTCTAAAAGAAAAAAATTGTCAACTTTTAATCTGATAATCATTTTTGTTTTAATTTACCATTTATCATTTTTCAATTTATCAATTTTCCATCGCCGGCCGATCTGTTCAAATATCTGATCAGATTGTTTACACTTTGAAGAATAACATTTGACCGTCCTTCAATACCACACGCCACTAACAATTCAAAAAAAACGAACAAATTAAGATCGATTACTAATTTTGATTTTCATAGTGTTAAAAACAGAATGATAAAAAATTTAATGCGAACAAAAAAACAAAGTTTCAAAGTAAAAATTGTCAAATTTCATTTCAAAATACTATTAAAAAAGGTTTGAAATTGTTGATAAAGGTCATTGCTGTCATAATTTTCTTCATCTTTTGTTTCTCTGTCTTATCATTCCTTCAACTATCAACCGAACAGTGCTGAGAAAACTTTCATAAACTTTAAATTTTTTTGAAGTATTGGAATGATGAAAGGTACGAAAAATAAATTTCTGTGATAATAATAATGATGATTTTGATTCTTCTTGACAGTTCATTACCTAACTCTTACTCTTCCATCTTTTCCTTCTTTTCCTCCCAAATTACCTCTCCTACTTTTTCCATTATTATCACTTATTAAAAAAATATAATTTGAGAGAGAGAGAGAGAGAGAGGAGAGAGAAAAAGGCACAGAGATATCTTCTATTTTTTTTTGAAAATCTTTTTTTCCTGGGATTATTTCGAACGAATAAAAAAAATTGAAATGTTTATTATCTGAAATGCAGCAATTATTTTCTCCACCACATTCTCTCTGTCATTTATTCCAGAATTGAAGCATTCTCTGCTAATTAATTATAATTTTTCAAACATATGTTTGATTTATTCTGTCTGATAGATCATAGTTCAAAGTCTTAGGACTCTAATTTCATTATTTCAAACTTCTTCGAACTCATCTTTTTCTCTCCGATGATAAAATCCAGTTTTCAAATCCTGAATACAATTCGAAAATTTCCAATGTATCTACCTTTCGTAGATTATCATTGTTCGCAAAAAAAGGTCATTTGATTATTAAGTAGGAAATGTAAGCTTGAAAAGCTTGACAAGGTCGATATAGTTCTTTTTAATACAAAATTTACAGGAAGTATATTTGAAATTTGTTCAATTACTAATAAAATTTTTAAACTTAGTTAAGTAAATACAATATAATATTAGTAATTTTAATACAAAATTAATAATCGACAAAATATTATCAGCTAATTGTAGTAAAACTATTTTCTCAACAACAAAGAATTATTTAAGTTAAGCTAAAAATTTAGAGAAAATAAAAAAAAATCAAACAAACATTGGTAGGAAGAAAGAAGTGATTTTTACATGCGAAATATGATGTATTACCAGCAATGTATTCAGTATTTAATTTTTTTTTGTAAACAACACAGTTCAAATATTTATCATTCGTTATCATATCACTGTAAGAATTGAGCAAATTTTCTTTTATTTCAATTAATATTTTATTTGCGATTAAATTTTACAATTTTGTTATTTCACTTAAAAATAAATTTTTTTCTTCTATTTCAGTTGATAGTTTTTTCCAACTTTACAGTTTTAATCAAACTTTACTTTTATGAAATTCAATAGAAACAGTTTTTAGAGCATTAACTTTAAATCGAAATATCCTGTTCTCTTTCTTTGTGTTGGAATATTTTAATTGGAAAAAAACAATTTCATTCAAATGAATATTTAATGCTGGAAAATCAAATTTTCATCAAATTGATGATATTGTTGTCACGGCATCATTACTCTTTGATTTTTCAATATCAGAGTAAAGTAAAATTAACTTCTCAAATTTAAAATTATTTTTTTGGAATTTCTGATAAGATATCTCAATATTTATTGATAAGTAAACTACAAGATCTAAAATGTTTGCTTACATGCTTACAAAGCTAAACATCGAAAGTCATTGAATGATAACCGTATCTGATTATTATAATGGTAATAACTTGTTATTTCCATCGTTATTATTATTATCACTACTGTTATTTTTTAATTATCATTATCACTATGCGTTATCATTCGATCATTTAATTTAACAACTAAAAAAATATATTTTAATTTTTCATGCTGAAAATAATTTTTACCTTAAAGATAAATATCATTGATTAGATCATTTTGCAAATTATTTTTCAAAGTTGAAATCAATAATAAATAAGTTAGCGATGCAAATTTATACAACATGATTATTAACAATTTGAGTTAGATAGTATGAATTAGGATTTTAACTTACCTATGAGATAAATTGGAAAATTTTAATCATTAATTAACATTTCATTGAAAAAGTTATATCGTAATTGTGATAATAGCATGCATTTTCTTGTGGGAGGACGGAATTATCAGATTACGATAATTTTTTTGTGCAAGTTAGCAATAAATAGGTCATTTATGGATTCATGAAAACAGAATACATGATTACAGTTACCTTGTATTGCAATTAAAATTTTTAAACTTTTAAATTTTTCATTGTATTTATTAATTATTTTGTTAAGTTTAAAATATGCAATTCGACAAATCTGAAAACAAACTTTATCGAACTTGAAACGTATCATAATATTATTTTGCAAAAAGATTGCAAAAAAAATTTTTCTGAATTTCTGAATTAGAATTACTGATTACGTCATTTTGCAAATTTCTTATTTGCTTAATTTTCAGTAAAACTTTAGCACAGAGGCAGCTGATTTGAGGGAATTTTGCATGCTTTTTTGGATATTTCTTAATGATTTATGTTTTAAAATAAATATTTTGAAGTAATTTTACATTCTCTCATATATCAGTAATTCTTTTATTATTTTCAATAATGCAAATATGTTTTTAAAAAGTGATTGATTTTTCAAAAAAGCTTAGAATATCTTTGTTGCTTTTCATTTTCTCTCATTTTTGTCTCTCTTGATCATTCTTCCCATGATTGTTCAACCAATCTTATCATGATAATCAAAATAAATGATTGAATGTTTCGAAATGTTATCAATAATTATCAAAAAAAAAAAATTAATACTAATGATACCTGACAAAGGATAACATGGATCCTTTGAAATTATTTCTTATACTTTAATATTTATTAAATGAATTGTATTTTCCATTGGATTCAACTAATTGAGAGGGTAACTTACCTTATTAATTGCCAGATGCTCTTAATTACATCAAAGATTCCGATTCTTGTTTTTCAAAATATTCTGATAAAAATCTACCAGAATTCAGGGAAGGAGATTTTTTCTATAATTATTGCCATAGCTATCGTTATTACTAGATATTTACCTTAGCATGTACAAGTATGAACAGGTATGAAAGTGATATGAAAATACTTTTAACAATAAATTACGTGATGAATTTGAATTTGGGTAACATGGGGTAAATTTTAAGAGAGCAGCAACGGATCTTACTTTCAATCATTATTAAGCTAGTCTCCACAAGATTTTACGAAATATTAAAAGAGTAATAAAATAATTAAAAGTTAATTTCGAGTTTGCAAATATTGGATTCTGTACTTGCTAAGGTAAATATCTAGTAAAATTTTAATTGTTTATCTTGATATTTAAAAATCCGTTAAACTACGTCAAAATAATTCAATTGCAAGCTTATATACTTAGTGAAAATTTATTATGCTTACAAAACTTATTAGAAACATTACAATGTCAAATGTCAAACTTTAACAGAAAATAAAATTCAATTTCTCAAAATAAAGAAAACAACATTTTAGTTTGATTTAAAAAAAGTTAAAAATCTTTTTGTGTAACTTTGTCAAACGCATAACTTTTTTTTTTGATTGATAGGAAATAGAAATTAGTAAGCATAAAAATATGAAAGAAAAAAAAGGTATGAATCCTTTATTTATTCATTTTCGGATGGATTCTCGTTTTTTTTCTTTCACTGTGAATTTTTGTATTCTAAATGAAGCATCTCATGCAAAATTAACTTTCCCTTTGTCTCTTTCATTTAGCAAAAATCGAGAAATTCAAACTATTTTTATCGTTCTCTTTTTTTTTCTGCAAGATATTTCTTAAATTGAAATGGTAAAGTATTTCAGAGCAATTATTGATTGCTTTTTGCTGAACATATTATGAATAATTTTTTTTAAACTAAAATATTTAAAATTAAAAAAAAGAAGTGACTAAAACAAATGAAAAAATAATAAATTCCAATAAAAAATATTAAAATTTTCATTTTTATTTGATGGATTTTTCTTCGTTTTCAAATTTCTTTGTTTAATTTCTTTCATATTTTCAGGATAATTTTTAATTTATTGCAAAATTTTTGTGAAATTTGTTTGTAAAATTTTCAAATGAAGAAAAGATATATATGAAAAATGGAAATTATATGTTGCATAGAAATTAATAATTTCAATTTTTGTATGAATGGAATATTTTTTATACTTTTATTTCTTTCATTCGTAATTATTCTCTTATTCGTGATTAATCTTTTATTCGTAATTAATAATTCAAATGCATAATTCAACGGAATTTAAATACGGTTTTAACATTTTCAATTTTATATCTTAAATAAAATAGTTATAAATGATTTCAATTGGCTCATTTGATTGAACGAATAACAAATTCAAAATAATTTTAGTGAAAAAAAAAAATATTATAAATTGCTTTTTCCAATATTTGATCATTTTTTTTCATTGCTTTAAAATTTTGTTCAATTTTTTTCTCCTCTTACAAACTACTTAATCATCTTTATACATTTATTTCAAGAAATGATGATAATAACGATGATGAGAAATGATGCTGATAAAGATGATAAATGATAATAATATTCATCAATAGAGATGATGATCACATGCATTTCATTATTGATTGTTCCAGAGATTTGATTTATTACTACGATTCATCATAATTACTTCTTCTCTCATACAATCATTCCTCCCTTTTCTTCTCTCTCAAACTAACCTAATTATTTTGCTCGAAGATATTTGAATTATTCTTCCATCTTATCAGTCGAATCATTTCATCAATTGCACCAAAAGTTATAATTGTAATCATTTACTTTCTACTAGCAATTATCACAGTAATAGAAATTTATCAGAGTTATATTGTTTTACTTATTGATGCAACAATTACTTCTTAAATAAGTCTATCAAATTTTCAGCTAATTTATAAATTCATTTACTCAATTATTACTTATTTATTTTTAGCAGTATTTATTTGATAACACATTCACAGATTCATTCTATTTGATACAAATGTTACTTCCGGTTAAAATAACAATATCGATCAATTATTACAATTTTACGTTCATTACATTACTTATTAATTATTGCAGTACATTGATATCAATGATACATTTATGATAATCTTATCAAATCATGTACTTTTTAAAAATTTCCGTTGCATATATAAAAGGATGAAATAATCTCTATCCTAATTTGGAATTTTAATGACATGTACTGTATTTGTAATAGAAAGTAAGTTTAGTTACTAATTGTAATTGCTCGTTTAATTAAGTATGAAATAAGCAATATTAAATGATGATGAAAGTGGAACGTAGCGCTAAGTAGTTAACTTTTTGTTTACTCAATCGCTTAGCATACTGTCAATTACCTCTTTATTTACTGTTACATACCGTTCCTCTTCTATCAGTTCGTTTATTTAATCTTTACTTATTCCCAATGATTTCTTAAGTATTCTTTATTTTTTTATTTGACAAAATTTTATGTAAGGTAAGTAAGAAGTTTTTCTTCACAAATATAATTGTTATTATTTTTCATTTTATTCAATTAAAAGTAATTTAAAATATTTTTAGAAACAACTGAATTGCTCAATCTGTCGTCATTTATTTGAAATATTGCATAAAAATTTCATTTACCCATCAAATATTTCACTTTGTTCATTTACTTATCAAATATTTACTTTGTTCATATCATTTATGATATGAAAATTTCACAGCTATTCCAATCTTGTTTACTCTTTAATCAAATATTTACTTGAAATAGACATTAATAGTGATTAAATTTTATCACTTATCAATCATTTCATTTTAAAACAACAACTTTCATCTTTTTGTTTTTGTTTCAATCAAATCTTTTGTTTATTCTAAAATTAGCTAAATTTGAAAAAAAAAGAGAAGAAAAATACATCTGTGTTGATATTTCAGTTATTTCGAATAAATTCTTTTTTCAAATAAATTCTTCTGAATCATCAAATGCTTATTATTTTCGCCTCACTTTTCTCTTTCATCTTTCTATGCTTATCTTACAACAATTAAATTTTTAGCAATTTCATAACTTTTTTAATTCTAGAAATTTGAAGCAAAAAAAGAAACAAAATATTTTTGATAGTTTCATATCATTAAGATTGTTTATGATAAATTCTTATCAGTTAATTTTGATAATTATTCATGAAACGAACATTTTTAAGAAGTTCGTTTTCTTTCATTGTTCCTGAAAGAATATACTAGTCCGATTAATCTTTCCCTAAAGTTAAGCTAGTTGATTAACTTTTGAAAATTGAAATTTCGATATATTTCAGAAATTCCAATTTTCCTCAAAAAAAACAACAATTATATTTCTTAGATGATTTTTTTGATTGATCGAAATTTCGAAAGTAACTTATATCTGGTAAAATAAACTTTAGTATTATGAATTTTGCCGGATGAAAATCGTCGAATAATCCAATTCTCATAATTTTCCAGCAATTTTTTTTCTTCCTCATTTTCATGCTGTCGTTTTTGCTTCCAAAATTTTTTTTTCATTTGCCCTTTTCATTTTGTAATTTTTCATCTTTGACTACTTTGTCTAACTGTTTTACTTATCAATGATTAAAGATTGGAAAAAAGAAATCATCCTGCATATTTGAAATAATTTTCCTGAATTAATCATAAGAATGAATGATATCATTCATTTGATAATAAAAATTCACATGCATAACATCAAAATTATATATAAATTTTTTTTTCACACAAATATCTTTGCCACATTTATCGGCTAATATTTTATTTCTTTCTCCTTCATTCTTCTAATAAAAATTCAAATGCAATATCATAAATAATAATAATAATAATAACAATAATAGTATTGCTCTCTTTTCTTATAAAAATTTCCAGAATTTGGAAAAAAAAATAAATTATTTTGAAATTGCCTTTTTGCTTTTTTTTTCATCAATAATTTCAAATAGGCCAAATAGAAGAATAATTTGTTAAATATTCGAAGATATGTTATGAAATCAGAATGATGCAAAAGGGATGAAGGAACTTTTTCCGGATGAATAAATAAACCGGTTAAGTTACGGATAAACAAAAGATGCAATAAAAAGCAAAAAAAAAAACAAAAAGAAAAGGATAGGATTAAAAAGCTGTGTAAACCATTTGATTCTGATTCAATGCATTTCTGCTTATATTTCAGGAAAAAAAAAAGAATTTTTATTTTTTGAAATACTGAAATTTGAATATCAAAGAGTTTAGAAAAGAAAATGGAAATAGGAAAATGGCATGAAATAATTTGAAATTTACATTTGAAAAATCGTTATCCTTTCTCTTTCGAAATATAAAAATGGAATTGATCCTTAAATTATATATTTGATTAATTTCTTTAGTTTTCTTATCAAAATATTATGAGTTACTGTTTGAAAGATTTAAAAGTTTCCATATTATCTTTTCTCGATATTGATTTTTTGATATTGATTATATTGATTTTTTTCATTATTGCTTAACAGTAAAGTATTTTATAAATAATAGAAAATTTTTAAATGTTTGAATAATTGTTGAGATAAAAACTTGAATCGAATCGTTGAACATTTGAATTTAAATTCTCATGATTTTTTTTATCTATCATTATTATAACTATCATTTTTATCAGGATTGAGCTCATGAAATAATTATTTAAATTGAAGTTTTGATTTCCTTTTTCTTTACTATCATTATTGAGATTATTCTACCAACTTTACAAATCTCTTTCTTTTTGTCCAATCTTTATGATACATTTAAAAATTTAACAAAACCAATATTATGAATTCTCGAAGATAAGGTATATATATCTGTAACCTTTGTCTGTACCATAATATTAATTTTATTAAAATTTTTAGATTTAATTTGTTTGATACACCAATTCGCCAGTAAATAGTAATTCGATTAGAAATATTTTTCAAGATAATATTAGTAAGTGAATGAGATGGAAGCTTTTCAAATACAAAAACTATCTAATTGATATTCACTGTATTACACTTTATTACAATAAAATGTTCGTCAAGAAGCTTTTACAGCGTAGGAACTTTTCCAACATAGAATCTGAAAAACTGTACAGTGCTTCATCTTAGCATTGATAACATTTTTTGCTGAATTATATTTAAAATTACAAAAGAAATAGAAAATACAAATTGTTAATTTCATTTGACCACTGATTTAATTAATTTAAACTCAATATAAAGAAATAATTTCAGAAATGAAAATGAGCAGAAAAAGCAATGGTCAATGATGATTAATTATCTAATTGCTAATCAAATTACTAGTCAAATAAAAACATTACTAATCAAATAACAATAACAATAAACTAGTGTTGTATTTTCGAAAAAGCATGATAAATAATAATAAAAAAATAAAAAAAAAATAAAATAAAAATTGTCTAATAAATGTCTAATAAAAAAATTACTAATTAAATAAGAATAATAAATTAGAATAATAAATTACTAATTAAATAAGAATAATAAGAATAATAATAAATTAGTGCTTTATTTTCAGTGTAACTTTTTAAAATTCGATAATTGCATTTGTTAATTATTTTTCATAATTTCACTTCATATTTAACTTTTCTGCATACTGCATGAGAATTAACGTATTAAACGCATGTGTACGTCTGCTATTTTTAACTGTTATGATATTACTTATCACATTTAATGCACATTTGTAGATAGCTTAAAATTACTTATCATTATTCTCTTCCATCAAACCTCTTGATCAGATATAATCAATTTAGATAATTGCAGATCGTAGTGACCAATAGCTTTAAGCTTCCTTTAGGTAATTAAAGTGCGGTATATAATTAAAGATAAATAGAGAGAGATTGATCGAGAAATGGTCATCAGGGAGTTACAATAAATAATTGAACAGGCAAAGGGTATGACAAATAAATGACCAGACGTCGGTTTTACGTCCGGTCAATCTCCGGTCCATTTAGTATTTATCTGTTCCTCCATCCTCTTTCTCTCTCTCTCTCTCTCTCTTTAATTATTTGTCATATAATCATATGTAACAAATTATAGTGCATTAAATGAAGCAAACCAATAATCTAAACTCGAAAATAGGGAGAGAGAGGGAGAGAGAAAGAGAAAAGAAGTAATGAATTACTATTTTCATTGCGATAATATAAATGTATGTATCAAGATAATTTTTTTTGAACTATCTAACAGAAAACTTTCATTGTACTTTTTATTTCATTCTATTTTTTATATTTTAATTTATCATATTCGATTTAGTATTTGATTATAAATTTGAATTATATTATATTCGAATATTACCATGATCAATAATTATGTTTAAATTATTATCAATTGATTGTTGAAAAATGAAAAATTAATTTTTATTTTATTTTTTAATTATTAAATAATAGATATCATTGATATGAGTGATACTGATTGAAATAGAAATCAAATTAAGATATCAGTTTCATTTTCAGTATATTGCAGAAGTTTAAGATTAGATGATACCATGGAAATATATTAAGTTATTCAAAGGAAAGTTTTTTAACCTTTAATTGTCTTCTTTTGTCCTATCGATGAACTCTCTTCTTAAGTTTTCATCAAATAACAGTAATATTTAAGAGAGAAATGGCATATTAGTTTTAATTTCTTTTTCAATCAATATTACTAATAATCGTATTTTAAATATTGTTTATCATTATTGAATTCTTAAAATTTCAAAATTTGAATTTTAATTTTGGCTTAAAAGTGCAATCACCCAATTGGTCAACGAAGCAATAATAGTAAATAGCAATAATAATATTGATAATAACAAGGATAATAAATAATAATAGCAACAAATAAATAATAATAAATAAATAGTAAATAATAATAGCAATAAATAAGTAAATAGTAAACAATAACAGTAAGTAAATATCATAATTATTTTTTCGACGTAAGTGGAACTTTTTTTTTGATTTAAATTTAATATTTTCATCAAAGATTTCACAAATAATTTTGTTTAATATAGCAGCAAAGAGAAGTATAGAGAAAAAATAAACAAAAAGTAATCTTAATAGTTATTTCATAAAGTGTAATTTTAGATAAACAGCAAAGAAAATTTGATAAAATGATAAAATTGTGCTGAAAATTAAAAAATTTAAGAAAATTTGAAAATTTTTTTAATTTAATATAACTTTTCTTGTCAAAATATACTATATAGTAATAAATTAATTAAATCTTTTGTTTCATTTTTTCTTAATATTTAATTAAATTTTTGAGTAGTAAAAGCTCATTTATTTATATATTTTTTCATTTATATTTTAATCTATTTCATGGATAGTAGGAAGGTAAATTTATTAATTATTACTATTATTATCACTATTATTATTGTTAATTAATCCGTTTTCATGATTTCTTTTCCTGCTTGTTATATTTTTTTCGCTTCTTTCTTTGTTTATAAATCGATGGAAAAAGAATTTCATTTTTAAAATTTTTATCGATTTAAAACTGATAGAATAAAGTATCGTATTGAGGAAAATTTAATAATGGTAAAATTTTATCAATGAAAAATGCTGTGATAAGTTAGAATTTCAGTTCAAGAAATAAACGTAGGTTCATTTCAACTAAATTAATCAGGATGATAATCTGAAAATGAAGCAAACCGATGATTAATTTTAATTAAATGAATATTTTATAGTTATCGAAATTTATCAATCCAAAACATGAGCGATATATGTATTTTGTAAAGTACAAGGAATGTATTTTTTTCAAATTTTTCTGCTAAGATAAATGAAATCGAATGAAAAGCAAATAAGTTGTTAAACTTTTTCAAGTTATCCAATAATTTTATCATTGAAATTGCATAATTTTATTACCAAAAAATAAAACTTAAAAAACAAAATTTTTATTACTCAATTAATACTTCTATGAGAAATGAGAAAAAACCAAAGAAGAGGTATAAAAAGTTAGGAAAATGAATGTTTTCTATTATAATCATTTTATCCATCAATGAATTTTTTTATTTTAAATAAAAAGTTTTCAATTCTTTTATTATCAATATTATCAGTATTAAACCACTTATTGTAATAATTTCATTTTTTAACAATCGTAAAGTCGAAAATTTTTTCCTATTTTCGTTTTTGTAAACTATCGTAATATTTGAAGGATTGTTTAAATTTCTGGATCTTTTTACTTCCTCTTAGATATACCGCGAATTCTTGTTAAATGCTCTGAGAAATCTTATGATTTTGATTACACATAGGCATATGATAAGTAAATAAAATGAATTAGAAATATTGAAGTTGATATGTTTGATAGCTTATTTAACAAATATGATTAAATTGCAATAATTATAATAATTTATCTTTTTTGGCTTTTCTTCTTTCATAATTTCTTTTTTTGTATTGAAATGTTTTAATTTAAAAATTGAAAAAGTAAAAAATTCAAGTTATGGTAGTGAAATAAATGCTTTTAATTTTTTTCCCAATGAATCGGAAAAACTGGACATTATTATTGCTAATGCAAATAATTTTTAAGCTAATATTTGACAGCCGTAGGATACTTCAATTAGCTATTAGTAATTTGATATCGAAAGCTTTAATTTCATGAAATTGTGAGAAATAGAGAGAGAGAGAGAGAGAAAAAAGAGATTTTATCTATGTTATTGTCAATAAGTTTGGTTAAATAATTATTAGGATAGGTAAGAATTGGCAATATTATTCAGTAGCTATTGGAAATACTACAGTAGCTAGGTAGGTAAATATGAGTTAGTAAAAGTTAACAAATTCATTTATTAGAACTACCAAATTATTTTTAAACTTCTACAAAAAAGTTATTCAAATTATTTGGTTATAACTGACGCGTCATATTAACAGTAATTTAATTTTTTTTTAAAAAGTGAAAACTTTTTTTAGACCAGTTAATCGAATATTAGAATAATTGATTTCTTTCACTTAGTGTTTAAATCGCAATACTTCTTTTCTACGTTTTTTTAAAAGATTATTATATCTCAATAATAATTAATGGATTTTGTTTTAGTCATTAAAACAGTAAACTTGAAGATAATAGAAATATGATAATGATAGTGGTAATAGTAATAATACAACAAAAATTATACTTACAATAATTATATTAATTTTAATGATAGCAATAATTTGATGGATGATAACTCTAATGATGGTGGGAAAGTAACAGTAATAGATGAATAATCATGTAATAGAAATAACAGTAATAATAATACAAATATTAATAATGATAATAATAATCATAATAATGATGATAGATGAATAAAATTTGCTTTCGTTTTTTTTCTGCTCGAGAAATAAAATATAGTACAGTTCACTCTATTCCTTTATTTAATTACTATTTTTTCTTTTAAAATGAATTTTAGAAAGCCTTAGTGATAGCTGCATTAGCTAATGTCCTATCAGATTAACTTTAATTTAACTTTTAGAAATAGAAGTTGGCAAAAAAGTCATTTCAGTTATTCAGCATGAAATATCACAATATAGCATCTTTTTACTTTTCTTTCATTTAATTTCTGATTTGATTTAATTTAAATTCAAATTTCGGGAAGTTATCAGCAGACAGAAACTTGGAAAATTCATTTTCAATTAATTTACTTTGCGATTTTACGGGATTGAAGTACTTGTTAAACGAAAAGAAATATCTTTATAATTTAACGAATGGTAGAATGACTTTCATGATTTTCCTTAACTGTATTTCTTTCAGACGTAAATGCTCATCATTTAGACGTAAATTTTAGAGTAAGCGTGGCTCGAAACAAGATTTTGAAGCCGAATAGCCTGAAAAAAAATAGATAATGCTGGCAATAAATTTAAATACTAATAACTTATATGAAAATTTATTACTTATATGAAGTTTATTATTTATATAAAAGTTCATCTGAAAATTCAATTCACATAAAAGTAATACTTCCCATCACATATTATCATATCTTAATAAACCGATTTGAAAATATTCTATTTAATTTTTGAAAGGCAAAAACGAAAGTTTTTAATTACACTTTTAATTAGATAGCTTCTAATTAAACATTTTTCGCGATAAATAAAAATTAGAAATGTTATGTTGTTAAATTTTGTTAAAAATAAAAAAATTTTTATGAATTTAAAAATTTCAAAAATTAAATATTTCTAATCGACTAATTGAGATATAACTGTGGAAAATATAGCAGATCAAACAAAGTACAAAATTTGTTTTCTTAAAATATTTCAAAAAATAAAAAATAGCTAATATTGATTAATTTTATCTAATAAAAATTTCCTTAATATAAGTAATAAGTTTGAAATTTCTCTTTCACTTCTGCAAACGGTTCTCTTTTATATTTGCATACTGTTTAAGCTGCTTATATAGATGTTTAAGCTGCTTATATAACTTTTCATTTCTCCCTTTCCGTCTTATGAAAGCAAAAATTTCTTTCTTTTGCTTTAAAATTTTATATTTTAAAGAAAAAATTTCGTCTTTTGTTGTTTCTGAAATATATACTATTTTTTAATTGTTATGATCAGTATAATCATTATTATTATTTATCATTATTGAATCATTATTCGTAATCTTATATCGTAATCTTCATTCATTATCATAATAATCTTAATAATTCTTAAGCATAGTAACAGGTTAACTAATTGTTCAATTTATTTAGTGACGTTTACCTATCGGTGATATAACTAGCGCGAAAATTGTTAACAAAGGAATGAAATTTCAAAACACGTACGTTTCAAAACACGTACGCATTTATATGCATATATTTACATGTGTGTGTACGTGTTCGTAATTGTTTGGAAGTGTGTATGTACGCTTGCTTGCGTATGTGCATGTGTGATATTTATGATTTGAATTTTATGATTCGGTGATAATAATTATAATCTCCAATGTAAATTTTCATTTTTCACACTTTTCTACGCCTCTTTATCATCCTTTCTCTCTCTCTCTCTCTCTCTTTCCCTCCCTCTCCATTCCATTTTTAAACAGAAATAATGTTGATTTAATTTTTCATTTGTAAAATTACAAATTTTTTCTAAAAGCTATTTTTCATTTCAATAAATATTTATTAATTTATATAGTAGAAAATATTTTTTTCTAATTTTATAATTTAATTTTCGAGGGAATTTAGAAATTTTTTATCATTTTATCTTTTCCATCGCTTCAAAATATTATGTTTTATTTTAATTTTAATTTCATTCAAAATTTATTAATTATAATTACTTCAATTTAAATTAGGAAGAAAAGAATAGAAGAAAATTTTGAGAATTTTTTTCAAATTAAATTAAAAAAAAAGAAAAAAATAAGTCGTTATTAAGTCATTTCATTGAATAAATTTTAAGAATTTATTATTAACAATTAATGGTATGGAAAAAAACAACAACAAAGGATTTCAATGGAAGTACTATTTGTTAGAAAAGATGGAATGAAAAAGAAATACTTAAAAATATAAATTTGAAATTAATCTTTCTCTCTCTCTCTCTCTCTCTCTCTCTCTATCTTTCCTTTCTCATCGAACTAAAACCCTTTCTTTTTTAATTTTTCAAAAAAAATTATTTATCTATTGATAGTGAGTCATTTCCTCTAGTCTACTGATATACTGATATCTTTGTGGAAATAATCTTTCAAATTTTCGTTACTCTCTTTTTTTCAAATTTTTTTTGAAAAAATGCCTTTCGTTTATCAGTTATTAAATTGATTTTTCTGAAAAATTTATGGCATTTCTTTTGTTTTTTAAAAGTATTCAATGTATAAGCTAAGTTAAATGCTTTACCTGTATTCATACCTGTATTTGTCCGTATTCTCCTGTAATCACAGCTACAGAAGATTGTAAAACATTAAAGCTTATAGGTGATAGTATGTGTTGTTTTAAACTTACAATTTAAGTGGACCGAGAAAAAGTAAAACGAATATGAAATTTGGCTAACTTCTGAATCCACTTAAAATGCTAGCTTAATTAGCATATTGTTTTGCACACAATTCTATTTCGAATTAAACTAAGTTTCACATTTCTTTACTTTCTTGAAATGCAATTTTTTCATACTTTTAATAAATATAAATCAAATATTGTTGGACGATTTGTTGAATTCTGTCTTTCCTTCTTTCTCGAATAAAAATTCATTTATTGAAATTTAAATAATTTTTTTTTGTTTTCATTATTAGAAATGTGGCCGGAGAACTGTTTGAAAGCGAAATGTGACATGGTATATTTGCATAAATGCCCGGAAGATTCCCGATTGATAATACCACCACCGCCACCTGGAGAATGTTGCGCACCACCTGGAGAATGCCATTGCGATATACAGGTTGATTTTTATTTTAACGAATTGAATAAAAATAGAATGAAATAGAAAACAAACAAAAGAAGTGAGAGAAAAAAAGACTTATTTATGTCTTTAAAAAAAAATTCAAGTTTGATGACAACAAATAAAATGACAAATAGGAAGTAAAAACTGAAAGATATGAATTCATCATATAATTATACATTTAAATCGATGAAATAATTTCAGTTAAATTAAATAAAGCAGTCATAGACATTAAAAATACTTTTCGTTAAATTTGATAAATAAGTTTGTTTACTTTTTCTAACCCAAAAAAAAATTATCAATAATTGTTTACGTATTCCAGAACTGTTATCTATTAATACCCGTATGTGAAAAAGGTCTTGAACGAGTTCTTGTTAAAAAAGGTATTAATGAACCAGGTCATTGTTGTGATATCTTTGAATGCAAACAACCTGGTTAGTTGTAATTTTTTAATTAATCACTGATTAATTCATTAAACAAGTTTTAATTAACAACATTGTTAATTGCGGAACAAAATTTGTCATTTTAGTTAATTAATCCTAATTACTAAAGAAAATTTAAATTACAAAGATCGTTAATTAAATGAACAGAATTTCGAGAAAATTAATTAATTTCTTTTTTTGTTTTACAGAATTACGATGTGAAAATGTCCATTGTGATCATCATTTTTTGGACTATAACGATGAGGAATGTCCTGATGATAGCATACGAACTGCAAGCTATGTACCTGCTGGAACTTGTTGTCCAATTAATCCTGAGTAAGCCTCTTTTTCGCTTACTACAGTTTTAAAGTTACGGGTAAATAAGTAACTTGGAAGATCAAGAACAAGATGAATTAATGTATAATATGTTATAACTAAAATTTCAATTAAACTAAATACTTTGTAAACAATCAATATTAGCACTTAATATTGCGATATCAATAATTGTAATACGTTATTAATCGATATTTAATTATTTTTTAGAATTTTCAAAAAGAACTGATTAACATTTTCTAGAATTAAAATTTTACATTATAATAAAATATTGTAGATGTCGATGCCGTGCATCAATTTGTATACCTGCATCATGCCCTGAAGGTCAAAAGGTGAAGATTTTACAAAAAGGTATCATTTGTCTTAAAGAAAGACGAACTTCTCTTCCTTAAATTTATTCAAAAAAAGTGCTAACATAGAAAATGATATTTTAATTTAAAAACATCTGTTTTAGGCTTATAGAAATGATTTCATCATCCCCACTTCTTTTATATGAATCCGTCATGCGTTACGTGAAAATATCCTTGAAAATACTGTATCCTGTAAAACTGTATTTTAAAATATGCAATAATTCATGAAAAATATAATTATGAATTTCGACACTAATTAAATTTCTCCAATTGTTCAAGTTATAATTAAAATTAGGAAAAGATTAAGCTTATCGTATGTAAGTGTTTATCAATTATCTTACAACGGATAAGTTTTTTTCTCGCAGTTTTGCGTGAGTTCATTTTAAAAATTTCAAAGACAGGAAAAGATGTAAAAATGATTGAAACTTTTTTTTCCTATTTTTAAATCTAATCTGAATATAATTAAAGAAATATATGAAAATCATAATTTAGTACATTGAAAATTACAAAAACACAGACGAGAAATCGTCTTGTAAGATATCAAGAAAACTATTACTAAAATTAAAAAACTTACGAATGTGAATTTAATGATATACAAAAAATCATTTTAAGAAAAAATCTCGAAAAGGTAATTTTTCGATCAAAACTAAGTGATGAAATTACTCGTTAGCTTTATTAAGATTGCTAACAAATTAATCCTTATCCCTAGCAAACTATTTATAAAAAAATTAAAAAACTAAACTGAAGAAAATCACTGTCATCTCATTTTATAATTTAAGCGCTTAAGCATTTTACATTTTTGATTTAAGCTAATTTAATCCATGATTCATAATTTATTAATAGTCAATAATTTAATTTAGGCATTCAACAATACTTCTAGAAAATGAAAATAATTATGATATCAGTTTAAATAACGAGCTAAGATTGTGTTGATTGTAAGGTGACGGAACACCTGGACGATGTTGTGATCGGTTTACCTGTGAGGAGGGCGATGATATGATAAGCGCTGATGGCAAGCGTTGTCCGTACAACGGTGACGTATACGAAGACGGTGAAAAATGGCATACAAGTAGCTGTGAGCAGTGTAAATGTAAAGGTGGAATTGCATTATGTAGCAAAATGACCTGTGCCAGTCCTCCATGTTAGCTTTTTCTTTCGATTCAATAAAGTAATTGGAAATCAAATTCGAAATTAAAATTTAAGACTCATATTAATTGCATTTCTATATTAAATATTAATATCATTCATTCAGAAACTTAAATAAATTTTAAAAAAATTATAATTTAATTGAAATTACAAAAATATTAGGATTTAAAATTTTGAAGTAATTCGTGAAAACAAAAAAAATTTCCATCTTTACTGTAATTAACAAAAAAAAAAAGAAATTGAAATGACTTTATCACTGTTATTTATCATTACTGAATTTATTTAATTAATTAATTAATTAAGTAATAGTTAAGCATTTTAGTATTTAACATTTTAGTATTATTTTATTATTTAGTATTTAACAGTTAATAACTTTGACAATGTCATCACAAGTGTTTTCGAAACAGTGAATAAAGAGTAAAAATTAGCAAAAATAAATAAATTACGAGTAATGCATTGTTTTTCAGTAAATGAATAGGTAAAGTTAATCAATAATAAATATTATCAAACATTCTAAAGCAAATGCAATTCAATTTTCACTTTAATTCTTTGCATTTAAGATATTTTTTAATTATATGATAATCCTTGATAACAAATGATAATGATGATTTGATCGTCTTTAGCCGATAATTGAATAAAATTTTTGGGAAAAATTTAAATGTTCTAGTACTATTTTAAAATATTTAGCACATTGCACTTGGGTAGCTATACCAGAAAATGAATGTTGCCCGGTATGTCTCGGATGTCAAGCAGACGGTGAAAAGCATAAACGAAATGAAACATGGCAAAAAGATGATTGTACAAGGTTAGTTATTCGATCTTCTTTGAACTTAAATTTTAGGTTAATTAAAAGAAATATATTAGTTTAAATATCTCATTAATATAATCTTATTTTTCTTGAACAAAAATAAAGGATGAAAAATTATTTTCTGAATTTCATTATCTTAAACAAAAAAGAATGCTGTAATTTGTTGATTATCTTTTGTTTTAAATTCTTTTAATTTCAACTTTTGCTATTTGTTATCTAAAAGTTAAAGTTATTTTAGTTATTGCATGAAATTCATTATTAGTTACTATTAATTTAGATTAATTAAATTTTAAGTTGCTCTTGTGGCCCAGATGGTGTTCATTATTGTCAAAAGCATATGTGTCAGGTAGAATGTGATAATCCACGAAAAATTCCAGGCCAATGTTGTCCCATTTGTGATGGTTAGCTTAGTTTATTTCATTTGATAATTCTTTTTTACAAAAAAAAATAAACCTGAAATTTCCCTCTTTGAAATTTTGTTTCTTAATTTTCAAATTTCCAGTTAACATTTCTAATTTCTATTCATTTCTATATATATTTATCGGATGATGATTTTTTTGTACTTTTAATTTTAAATTTTTAAAAAATGAAAACTGTAAGTAAAAACTTATAAGGTTAGTTGCTTCCAGAACCAACAGTAATAGTAAATCCAGCAATTTGTCCATCACTTGAGCATTGTCCACTACGATGTGAAAATGGCCTATCACGTGATACGAACGGTTGCTTCCAGTGCAAATGCGCACCTGTACAAAACGTTATCAGTAGCAATTGTCGAAAACTCAGTGATTTTAACTGTGATAAGTAATTAACAATTATTAATTAATACTATAAATAATTAGTCTTAATACTTAATTACTTAATTCATAATCAATGGAACCATCAATTATGAATGATTGCACTTTATGCGATAATTTGCGGGATTTAATTATATGCAAAATATATGGGAAAAAATATCTGATAAAAATAAAATTTTTCTATGACAAAATTTATGCTTGAATTTTTAGAATTTTATAAAATAAAAATTTTAAGGAATTTTTGAAAAATTTAGATAACATTTATGTGTGAAATTTTTGTATGATAATTGAATTTAAAAATGAAATAAAAAAGAAATTAAAGATTTATAAGAAAATTAAATGAGAATTTGGACTTATCAGTTCAAAGTTAATTTAAACATCAATTAAATATAGCTGTTATGAAAAAAGAAATCATAGTATTAATCATAATTTAGCATTTTTTTTTGCAGAATTTGTGCTCATGGCTATTTGCATGATGAGAAGAGTTGTGCTGTATGCAAATGTGCTAAATGTCCACCGCTTCATCAATGCTATAAGCATTGCTTATATGGTTTTGAAAGTAATAATAATGGTTGTCCAGTTTGTAAATGTCGCGGTATACCTTTATCATTTATCTCTCTTTTTTTTTATCATAAATATTTTCATTAGCTAAAAAATTTTAATTTTATAATATAATCAAATTTAATTAATCTTTTAGCAAATACTCAAAATTTTCAATTTATTTTATCAATTCTTTTTGTAAAACAAAATATTTATGAATATAGCACAGGTATGTTTATTTTAATGACAAAGTTTGATAATTAAATATTATTAATTTCTTTCAGCAATGAGTCGAATTGATGCAAAATTGTTATCAGTGAAGAAAGATAATAATGATTGGGATAAATGTTATTCATTTAGTACACAAACGGGTAAATTATATGAGCGTGATAGTGGCGAATGGTGGAATGATGGCTGTAGGCATTGTTTTTGTGAACAAAAACATGTTAGTTAATTAGCTAATTAATTAATTGATTGGAGTTTCTTTTTTGTTAGAAGAAATTAAGGTGAAAAATTCAATCAAATTGCTTTAATCAATAAATACAACAAAATAAATTAGTCTGAAATACCTTCCTTACCTGCCTTACCTTTTCTTTGTTTTCTTTTTAAGGAATTTTGCTCACTTATTTCATGTCCGGAACGAAATATTTCATGTCCAATTGAACACTGGAAAAAAAGGGAAGGTATATGAATTTATTTATGTTTGTTTATTTTAGCATATTTATTTTTTAATTAATAGCAAATATTTTATGAAAAAACTCAAAATTATGGCAAAATTTGGTCAAAATATAAAAATGAGAATTAAAATTCAGTTACTGTAGTAAATTAAAGAAATAAACAAACAAAAGTAGAAGTAAATGGAAATTAAACTGAAATAAAAATTAAATTAAATATAATAGAAATTTATTATATTTAAAGATGCATGTTGTGCAAGCTGTGATTTGAAACCATCGATGGAATTATCGAAGCATGAGCATACAGTATGTCAGAGTGCTGGACGATTATTTGTTGATGGAGAAACGTGGCAATTAGCTCCTTGTACGTCATGTACCTGTCGTGTAGGTAACGTCTTATGTCGTGTGGTCGAATGTCCACCAATTGCTTGTCCAATGCCGATTTTTGATGAAAGAAATCAATGTTGCCCAAAGTATGTTATCATTTTCTTTATTTTTACTTTTTCAAGATTAGAATTGTTTTGTAAATAAACCTAATTAAGAATTCATCAAACATCAATCATTCAATTCATTTCACATATTAAATCTGTATTGCAGGAATATTATACTGAAGAAATTTAAAAGTTTGGCAAACTGATAACTTTGTACATAAATATATAAGTTTAATCAGTAAAACTTTTCAAAATTGTAGAATTTTCATATTTCTCTAAAATTACTGTTAATTTAAATTAATAATTTACAAGTGTTAAATTTGTTCCAGATGTCCGGAAGAAACGAAATCATCAACAGATCCGGAAATAGCATTACCGATTTTCGATAAGGTGGTATGTACGGACAATAATTATGTTGTGCATGTTGCTGGATCAAGTTGGAGGATTGATGAATGCACTTCGTGCAAGTATATCATTTTAAATTAATAAATTAAATTTTATAAATAAAAAATAAACAATTTGATAAAGGAATTAACAATCTGATAAATCTGATAAAGTATCTTTATCATTACCTGTCTTGAATACTTAGATGTGTTGCAATTGGTAATGAAGGAAAAATTGAATGCTTCGAGGAAAAATGCCAAAAGTTAACAGGTTGTCGAGGAATGCCATTAACAATTAAGGGAAGATGTTGTCCTGTCTGTTCAGGTATATTAATTTTAATATTTATTTTGTTTTTCAAAATTAAAAGAACGAATATTTTGAATACATTTAAATATGGTAATAGTTGAATGGTTTTTATCAATTTCCAAAAATAGATTGAATCAAAAATTTTTTGAATTTTAATATTATCAGTAATGAAATTTTGAAATTTTATTTTGGTTATTCTTAAATTAATAAAATTAGAGGAATAATTTAAATTTGCAAATTTTGATTTTTACTGTTTGTTTCAGATATACTATCATCTGGTGCAGTATGTAGCTTTGGTAATACTGTATATAGTGTTAATGAGGAATGGCGTGATGGACCATGTCGTAATTGCACCTGTCAACCAGGTGGTGGAACAATATGTAAAGAACAACAATGCGCAAAATGTAATGAATCTATACAAATACCTGGACATTGTTGCCCAATTTGCAAAGGTGTTTCATTTCCTAATATTAAATATTAATTTTATTTGTTCAATATAATCTGTGAAAATTTACAAAATAAAAGTTATCATTTTATCTTCATAAACTATTCATACTGTAATTATTATACTGTATGATATGTTATTCAGATATTCTAATGAAAATTATAATATGAATTGAACGAAGCAAATCGAATTATATATATAAGTACTCATATTTGATTTATATATTTATTTTTAAATATTTTATATATTATATTTATTTTATTGTTATATTTATATATATTTGTTATTACACATTACTATATTTATATATATAAGTATAATAATAAATAATAATAATATTAAATATATTAGCTAGAATTATACGATTTGCTAAACTTTTTTGTTAAAAGGAATATTTTCAACTTTGTAACAAAAAAAGCCTGATACAGATGTAGTAGAATGGCGATCCTTTGGTCAACATCAAACAGTATTGTTGGATGGGAACGATCAATCATCAAATTCGCAAATGAATATCATGCTTTATGGATTATGCTTAACCGGATTTATCCTTATCGCTGTTATTCTCTTCATTCTCATCTATAAATTAATCAAACAAAGTAAAAATAACGAAGAAAAGGTTTGTTTCTTTGTCATTATTGTTTGCTAATTAAATATCGAAAATTAATCAATTCACGCATAACATACATTGCTTAAGTGATTTCAACAAATTTTATGTTTCTTAACACTTCACTTCGATGCAATATAATTATTGTTATTAATGAAATTAAAATCGCTAATTAAATAATCTAAAATCATTTTTTATGAAAATGATCACTTGATCACATGCAATAAGTTATTTGTCCAAAAATTTTTAAACTATTTATAAAATTATTGCAACAATAATCCTAGAATTCATTAATTTCTCCTCTCATCTATTTTCATTCATTTCAAAATATTAAATACACAATCTTTTTAATTTTAGTATAATTTGCAGAAATCGCCAATTCATTACGATAGCTCAACTGTCTTGTTATCAGCTACAAAAGCGATTGGATCAACACCACGACTATTTGAAGATGTATCAACTCGAAGAGATAGTTGTGGTGATGGACAAAGTGAATTGCTCATTTCATCCAAGTAAGTTAATTAACTCACTGAAAAATCTTCAAAATTTTGGTTAGAATTTAAAAGTACTATCAATTACCGTTACTGCAAAATATTGGACAATCATTTAGTACAATTTTCCTTGCGTAATGATTCTATTCAATCAGTATGTCATAAATTATATAGAATTTAAAACTTTATTGTATTTTAAAATATTTACTTTTTAAACGTTTGCTATATTCAGTTAATTAATGCAATTCTTAAAAGTAAATATAAATGATTAAGGATAACTTTATGATATATTTAAGTATAATTTAAATTACAACTTTATCTTTGTTTCATTGTCATCAATTATCATTCATCACTATATTTCAGTTCTTCAATTAATCTAGGTTTACTTAATTAAAATCAGTTTTTTAATTTAATAAAAGTAACTGATTAATTCCAATTGTATATTTAAAAAATAAGCTGATTTAATAGATATATTTAATCATTACATTGATATCGATAATTTCTCACTATCGATCGTTATTTTTCATATATAATAACACCTTAAATTACTAGAAAGTTGTTGAAAATCATTTTGAAATATTTAAATCAAATTTTTTAATTTAGTTATAACATTTGAAAAAGCTTAGCTAATTTAGCTCAGAAACAAGCTCCGCGTCATCGTCCAATGGTAGCTCAGGATATGGACCGCATTATGATACTTTACCATTAAATCCAGTAAAGAAAAGTGTTGGTCGAACTAAATCGATGGATTATGGTATTCGACGCGGTTTTGGTTCCTTCAAAAACAATGCATTCGGTAAATTGGGCAATAAACATGGATCATGCAATGTATAACAGTGACAAGTAAATGAAGTTAACATTGTAGAAAAGCATAAAAGTAAATTTTTTTCTTCTTGAAAATTTTGATTGTTACTGATTAAATATTTTTAAACTACAATATTTTAAACTCCATATTATTAAGATTTTTATAAGTTAATATGAATGTATTACTGATCATGATTATGGTGGTAATAATGCTTACAGTTTTTTTGAAATAAATGAAACTTAATAATCTTCCCAAGGTTGTTCATGATAAAAGAAGGTAATGAAGTTTTTTTAAACTACTTGTTATAGAGCAAATGTGGGATAGGTAAACAGTAATTTATATTTTCAATGAAAAATTAAATTATAATGTATTAAACAAAATTGAAACCATCAGTAAGAATAATTGATTGTAAGTGTATTTCCCCAATTTAGAATACATTTATATTTATGCATATGTAACATGTTAATAATGCTGTTTCATAAAGTTCTTCGGCCATATTATCTATTTTCAAGTTTTCTTATAAAATTTTTCATACGATCTTATTTTCAGCTAACTATTAAAACTACAAAAGTGATATTCAATTGATACAAGTATTTTCGATGTTTCTTAAAATCTAAATATTTTTAGAAATTTGATAGTTTATAAAAATATTGGTTTTCGCAATTCATTTCAATTAACATAGTCAGATATAAAAAATGCTATTTTGCTTTCAATATAGCCTTATATTCCAACTATTTTACAATACGATATATTTAATGAATTTTGATGAAGTTTTTTCCATAAATTTTGTAAAAAAATTTTTTCGAAAAAGAATTATTTCTCCACTCACCTCCGATCATTTACAGAGCTTTTCTCGCTTTTTTCACACAAAAATCTGTTTCGACATTATTTGATTTTGTTTTATTTCCCTAACGATAATGAATCCATCACCGCATATCAAGTCTCTGAAATCGAGATAAGACAAAAAATTCTAGTAGGAATATATGTTTGATTTCATTTATAAAAATTTCAGTACCATGCTTCCGTGAATTTTGTTAAAGTTCCAATTTGGGAACTACTTTTTTTTGCTACCAGATTTGCTACACACAAGGTGGAATGCATTTTATATTGAAATATTGATTTTTGTTAACTCTTATAGTTTCTTATCAAAAATTTCAGGTTCGCTTCATCAAATTTTTTTCAATTTTTATAAAAAACGACATAAGAAATAGGGATTTGAAATATATCAGTTGTATTTTTTACAAGTAAGAAGCATATTTTTCCATTTTGTATGTTTAAAGAAGTTTTTTGATTTTATTTATCAATATTTGTATTGAATTTTCGAAATATTTTATTTTATTCCCATATTTCTTTCTTGGTACTCATATATATGTGAGGAATGCGTTTATTAAGCAAACATAAAAAATATTGGTTAGTTTTTCCGAAATATTCTACTTAAAAACTTCCAAACACACATATATACACATGGGAAGAAAAGAAACGAAATAAGCTACATACGGTTGAACTTCAGTAATTCCCATAAACAAATATTAATTTTTTCATTTCGTATCTGAGTAGTTTCTTTTCTTGCCACTATATCGTCATTCGTTTTGTGTTAACCTGGCTACAACAACCTGCAAGAAGCTTACTTATAGATACTTATAGATGGTTTAATGCACGTCTCAGTTGATCTGTAATGATATGTAATATATAATTTGAATCTTTTAACATCAATTTGTGCTGATTCATCGACTATTTAATTTACTGATTTATCCAGCTGCATAACTTTAGCAGTCTTATTTAATTTTTAGTGATCAGAACAAGCAATCAGTTTTTTTGATTATAGAAAGATATTGTGTTTTAATTATTCAAAATTATTCTCGGATATCAATGAATAAGTTGAAAAACTTTATCCTCACATGAAACTCGAAATATTTCAAAATTTTCCCATTCTTCTTGATGAATGATCGCAAAATCACCAAATTACTTTGCGCCAAGAAATAAACCTTGACAGCAATAAAGCATTCTCGAATTGATTGGATCTATTCGTAGTGGTAATTTATACCACCTTTTATAATTGATTTGCCACAATTACTATAAACCTAGAAGATTTGGGTAATTTAATTAAACATTCCATTGCACAGTCAATTGATTAATAAAAAGAACATGCTATTGCTTTTAGCAAATGAAAAATGCTAAAATCCACGCATTACTAAACGCAATTGAAATGAAATCTTTGATACCAAAAAGTTCACACTGTTTTCCGATTTCATTGTTGCAAAGATCTTAAATGCACTAAATAATGCATGGTTCTTCTCCCTAATTGATTTAATCTATACTGCAAGAGATCAGATTTTTTAATATGCATTTTTGTACTATTTGGGAGTTATGGATCAACTTATTAGCGGTAGGTTAATATTTCCGAGATTTTCACTGTTGTGCCAATCATAATAACTGAAGTAATAAAAAATACAAGACGTTTGCACACACTGTCAAATAATATTTGCTGCAACTTCTTAAGGTTTAATTATTCCAAATAAATCATCAGCTAAAATTTTAAATTAAACAAGAAACATTTCTTAAGGACTGATATTGATTGCTGAGGAAAGCACGGTAAATATCACGGAAAATTATGAAGTAAAGTATTACGCAGAATTTAATTGGTTCGTCGCTTAAAATTGGTAGCTTGATTAACTTAAGTTAAAATTATCAAATAAGAGAAAGCAGAACCAAAAATCAAACTATAAAAATACTAAGGGAGATGAAATGGATGATATTTAACGTTTCATAAAATAATAAGTGAAAAAAAACCGTAGGAACGGATCAAGAAGTAAAGATATTTCAATTAAAAGAATTATTCGAAAGGGATTTACATAGAGAAATGCATAATGCGCTCAAATAAAAAATAAGTGTGCTAATAAAATAAGCAACAACAGAAGAATGAAGTAGGGAATTGTACAAAATAAGTTAAAATGCCCATTGTAATTCAACACAATATTTGGGAACGATTATTTGAATGTAATTTTCAACGTATAATGCGCATAATAGAATTCTGAAATCATTTTTTCCTGAAAGCGTTTAGAAGTTGAATAGTTCAATGAAATGGTTTAATAATGAAGAAAGTTAAATAATAATTCGCTCATTTGTTCAATTACAATTTCCTACAATCAACACTTATCACCTAAAATTCTTTTATCAGTGATCAATATAAGAGAGAAAGAAATGGAATAATCGGCTAAGCACTACTCGAACGTTCCAAGTGAATGTGATAATCTTTTCTACGCCAATTACACCTACGCATCAGTCCTTCCTCTTCGGAACGCTCAACTCGATCAATCAGATCAATCAACAGATCAATCAGTTCATTCAGTAGTGCAATGCAAAATTTGCATGGAGCTATTTGGGGAATTTTTTCGTGTCACTTTGATTTCTTTCAAGTGCAAGTGCACGTATTTTATGTTACTGCACGTAATTTATAACTATTCAACTATTTTCCTTATTTCGTTGAAAGTTGAATTATTTTACATATATATTGTTATTTGTAACAATTGGAGGATATCAGCTACAGGTAGATGTTATATCTCGGGTTTTCCGGTGATACGGGATAATGAGGGAACAAAATTGTTAATTATGAAAGTTTGCTGGGTTGAATTATTTAATGGAATGATGAAAAACATAAGCATAAGCAATGGAATGATAAACTTCTTTATGCCGTGATAATTTGAATAAGTCCAAGTAATAGCTTTCATGAAGCTGTTAAACTTTGAAATCTAAACCGTTTAATTAAGGATTATCGTTTTTTAGTTAAATTTGCTCCTAGATATGGCTGATTGGATTCATTGTAATGTATGTATTCGTATACCATCACAGGGTAGCGAGCAGTATCCATTTTATTTCACATCATGTGGTCATATTATTTGCGGCAAATGCTATGAAACAGGTTAGTCAGTTTTCCCTTCTTTTATAATTTTGATGTAGTCTTGAAAATCTTCACTAACTTCTTAGATTTCATTTCAATTCCTAAATTCCAATCTAATTTTTCAAGTTTTCAATTGTCTGTTCTCAGTTACTGCTGGTCAATTTTGCTGAGTTCGAAAAAATTATTTTGGAAGAAGAGTATATATTTGTCCATTTCTAAGATATATTTCTAAGAATTTGTCGTTTTCAGCTCCTCAGGATCATTGTATGCGTTGTAGCAAGCATGCTAACGCAGTGAAGATTAATCGGAATCTTCGGAGTGATTTGCAAATGTATTTTCGAAATCCAAAAGAATTGCTGGATCAATATGTGAAAAATTTGAACGCAGTTTTGGATTTTCAAAGTAGCCATCGTCAGCATTTGCAAAAAGCCAAACAGGAACAGGCAGGTAGTTCAGTGAATCAGTGGTAGATTTGAAGAAATCGGTACTCATCAAAATTACCAGTGAATAGGCGAATTTACAAGCGATGAAATATACTGTTCGATATTATAGCAAAAGAAAGCAATGAAATACGTCATATCGGCACAACTCGTACTGAAACAGAAGACCGAAAGGGAAAGGTTCGTATAATTTAACCTCTTAGTCAATAGCCATAAGCATGCATTTTGTTAGAGTTCTGCAACAATTTTTAGGAAAGCTTTGGCTGAAAAGGATTCGCTGGTGAGAGAAATTGAAAAGCTTCGACATCATGCTCAAAAACTGGAACAAATGTAAGTACGCTAATTTTCATTGCTCCTCTTTTTAAATTTTATGATTCAAAATAAGGTGAGGAATTTTTTAATTGTGAAGGAGAAAGAGAGATTGAATAAAATTGAAAGCAGAGAAAAACTGAGGTAAAGAATTATTGAAATGGCGTACATTTGTCCATACTTCTATGTTATGTTTAAATTTCAGGTTAGCTATCAGCTCTGTTTCACGTAATAGTCCTCATTCAGTTGGACGAAGTAGTAAGTTGATCCGTTTTGTCGGCATATGTTTTATACGACTTGTTATATATCGAAATTAATGACAACAAATTCAGAAAGTCTTGAAATAGCATTACTTTTATATTTTTTCACAGGACTGGAGTTTGCAAATAATTTGAATTCATAGCAAAACCGTAATTCAAATGACGGAGTATTATTTTTCACTCAGGCATTCTTTAATCTTAATCAATGAGTGTTTTATCTAGTAGGAAATAGCTTAGCTTCGACAGAAAAAAGTGGTGGAAATTCCTCAGGACGTTTTGCTACCAGTACTCCTATCAGCGATTGTTTGGAAACAGTATGTATCAAAGATTTCTTTATTAAAGATAGTGATGATTTTTTTGATTCTCTAGTATTTCGGTATATTCAAATTTAGTTAATCTTTATAGTTTAATTTAATTTATGACATCTTAGCAATCTTTCACCCAAAATTTCATTTTAGAACATGGGCCAACTCTGTAATTCTTGTTATTTTCAGGGTGGATTCAAAATGGGTGGAGACAACCGTTCACTTAGTCGCGTAGCTGCTGCTTTTTCTCGCAGTGGTATAGAACCAAGTCCTATTGCATTATGTGCTGCTTCCATTACAACGCCTGATATCCTGGGCTTGAGAAGACGCTCAGAGAAGTAAACTAATTTTCTTTTCAGAGCACTTGTTTTCATATTTCTGTATACTTGTAGGTATGCAGTAAATGGCAGACAATAAAATTGAAGGTAATTCATTATTCAAATAAATTGAAGAAGAAAATTATTTCATACTTAAAATTGGAATGGAGAAATTAGAGCTATGCAGATATTCAGTTAATTTAACAATTTTGGTCTTTATTGACTGATTTGTGCTATCTTTTTAAGGTTTCTTCATCAATTTTGTAAATCAAATTGTTTTCAGACTTGATAAAAACTGGTTGAAAGGCAGCGGAGCAACACCGAATCGCATGTTTACTTAAACCAGCTGTTGTGAGTTCCCAAATACGGTATCGTCATTCATGGCATCAGTGTTGAGTTGAAATAAATTATGATTTTTATATTTTGTTATTTATCAGTAATATTTGTTATCCAGTTATAGTTAGAAAGTGTTCTATGTGTTAATTTGCAGCCGATCGAGCGTCATATGCTTTATTTATAAAAAAAATTATTTTTCAAGTATATTTGCAATGTATCTAACATCTTGTACCATCTTTTTAATTATGATTGAATATTTGTACAAATTTCATTTCCTTGCTGTAAGTATAATTTCATTCCATTATTTTTTCTATTTATATATGGTAGGGATTAAAAACAGATGTATAATTGGCATAGGATGCAAATATAAATTAGCTGTAGAATCACTTATATTTAATTCATTATCTTATAATGGTTGAATTTCATTTTGATGTGGAAATCATTTTTTATTTAATTTTCGTCTTTTAAATTACTTCTGCCGTTGTTTTTAATCTTCCTATAATAAGTGAAATAAATGATAAGTGGAGTCTTGAATAACAATTATCATATCCAGGCACCAGAAAATTCCGATGCTGCCCGATTGACATCACTGAATTTAGCAATCCAGTCAGAAATGTCAAATTATCTGATGGTAAATTCGAAACTGCTGTTTGGAATTAGAATCCGGAAAAAAGTAAAATTTTATGTTGTTCGAAACACGTATTGCGTTTTTAACCTGGAAGTGGAACGATTTCTGCAATCTATAATCAAAATATTTTCACCCGCTCAATAATAATATGATGGCTTAAAAAATGTTACGATGTGGTCTTTCAGACTGATCTTGTGCCTGGGACGTGATAGTTTTCTTCAAAATATCAATTGTGAATCAGTGATAATGATAGGAATGATAATTGCCGCTTTAGAATACTGGTTTCACTTTTTTGCCGAATAGTTCTTGAAATCCTTCAAAAGAGTGAAAAAATGTACTAATTCATCAGTTTCGAAGAGGGAAAAGAGAGAAGCCGAAGTAGGTCTGAAAAGCCGTTAAAATTAGAATTAATTATCAGTCAAAACTTTCAATATCTAATTATGCGTATTCCCCTGCTCTGACTATTGGCAAAATATCACTGCTTTGAATGATATGTTAAGGTACTGTGATGTCTGGAAAAAGATGATGAAGTTGAATTTGCTTGAGCAGATCGATTTTAATCTTTATCGATATATGAAACAACTTTCGAATAATTTATATATTAAAAAATGGAGGAAAAATTGTATGAAAACTAAATCGTATCTAGCTTTCTACATTGCATCAAAAAATTAGCAGAATTAAAAAGCCAGGCAAATTTCAGACTATGATCTACATGATTTGTTTGTTTGCGTGCAAATAAATTAAAGCAATAGGAACTATTCTAGAAAAAAATAAAATTTTCATGGACGCGTTGCTAAGAGAACTTCCTGCAGTTGTTTCACTAATTTTAGAAGCATATTCTATCGTAGAATAACGATAGAAAAAACAATGACAAAAATCGTACCGCTGAGAATATTGTGTTTTATAATTAACTTTAATTTACATGCAAACAAACTTCATAGATGATAATGAATAAGCCAAAATCACACAATTTTTGAACTTTTTAATCCAAAATCAACTTTTTAAATTAAAATTTTGAATTCACCAATTACATGCTACAATTTTCTTTATTACGTCTATCATTTGAAAACAATCTTCATTTTGATCACTTTTTGAGTCGATGCACCTTTATTTCTGAGCTCCCGTAAAAAAACAATGCGCTAAATTTCTACTTTTCTGCTATCCTGCGCTCTCTATTTAAATATTGCCTTTTATTTTCTGAGAGAATGTTTCATCCGTTTTACCTTTCACCACATTTAAGCCTTTTATTGTAAAACTAAGTTGTTGCCTTTCCACTTGCTCATAATCGTTTTAAGTGTTCGTTGAACTTCATTGTTTTTTTCTTTTTTATAATTGCTATAATTTATAATAGAAAGCGAATCTAGAATTTTTGAGAAAAAAAGGAAAACGAAAAAATTACTTAGCGATGGTCGGTTGACTAAAACAAAATACTTTTTCTTATAAGTATAAAACTTTTTCGTTCATCTTATTCATTTAAAATGAAAATAGAAAAATTATTTGAAATTTTCAATCCAGCTATATCTAATTAGAATACAATTATATTAAATATAATATAGTTAAAAATTCTTAATATCACTTCACCCATGAATATTAAAAAAATCCTTATTTTAAGACGTAGATATAAAGTATATAAAGCATAGAAATTCCGCTCTCAACACATTGCGTTGCAAACTATTTGCGATATCGAGAATCTATTTTCCTGATGTTTTGCTTGGATGCTGCAACCATTGATGTGTTATAATTTCGTCGACGGTTGCTCTTTCATCCGCATTCACTTCGAGCATTTTCAGCAAAAATTCTAATTGAATAGAAAAGTTTTTACAGGCAATAATTAATTATCCATGCCGAAATAATAATTCAATTGCATTCTTAATAAACAATTCATTCTTCATGCTCTCTATGCCTTTCAAATAATTTAGAAGTCAATAATATATAAATTGATTGAAAAACCATTCATCGATTACTTTCAGAATAATACGATAAACAAAATATTACTGAATTTTTCTTAGAAATTCATGTGATTTAAAAAGCACTTATTTGCTTACCTGAAACATTTCCATATCTCGGAAACAGGAAAAAATATTCCTTACCTTCCGTTTGATACCATTTGCGATATTTATTATCGCGTTCCCTTTAAATATTTGTTACATAAAACCTATCCAAGTTAATAGATGAATTATTTTAAAATGAACGGAATACGGTACCAAAAGAAAAATGAAGTTTAACACTCACTTTGCCCTATCCCACGGGACATTTTGCTTTAACATATAGTACAAAACAATTCCACACGCCCATATATCTGCGCAATCCGGTCTGTAATATTTGAATTTCAAAAAAAGTTTTTTCAGCATCTTTTTAATCCAAAATATGAAATGTTGCTGTACCTGTATTCCTTACCGAACGCTTCCGGTGCAGCGTACGCTTTGGTTGCATAAACTGAACAGCGCATCTTTTTTCCAGGTTCAAAACATACTGCCTCATCAAAGTCAGTCAATTTCAGATTCCCTAAATAAAAGAATATTAAATTTCTCAGAATATTCCGCTATTACTGTGATTAATTAAATTGTACCAAATTTATGATTAAATTTGTTAGGTGATTAAGATTTTGTGCAAGTTAAATCGAATCATCTCTTCATTACTTAATTACACTTCATCAATTAATTAGCATAAATTTATAGATTGTACACACACGCAATATGTATATTAAATCAAACGAAATTAAAATTATGTAATATAAAAAGCATACCATACCATTTAAGGTTATAAGACAATTCTCAACCTTTATATCCATATGAGCTATATGTAAATTATGGATATGCTTAACAGCCTTTAACAGATCACTGAACAATGTTCGTACTTTTCTGATTCCCATTTGTCGGTTTTCTACGAAAAAGTAATGATCCAACTCGAATGTTTAACGACTTTAATTTCTAATTAAAATTATAAGTTTAATTAATGATTCGCAAAAATGATTTCAGGCATATTTTAAACAACGACATCCGAAAATTTGTGATATTTTTGGATTTTAGAATGATAAATTCTTACTTAGGACGTATTTCGTTTCTATGAGGACTTGAAGATCGCCGCCACCAACATACTCCATGATTCGTTGCAGAGATAAGTTAACTCGACGAAAACCAATCAGCTTTGCAATATTAGGATGATGACCAATAATTTTTTCTAGTTGTAAAACCTGAATAGTTACGATGAGCAAATGTGAATCTTTCAAAAAAAAAGTATATATGAAACAATATTAAAAACATTGCATTTTCGAGATTTTTCTCCATAAATGAAAGAATTTTAATCTGATATTCTTCATTTTCTCGATAGCGTTCTGTGCTACGATCCTGTTTACGATTCCATCGCATTGCATACTTTATTCCATCACCATTTGTTACAAGATATACTTTATAGTTGCCACCTAAAATAAGAGTAATTTTTTAATATACAGTGATTGGCATAAGTAATCCAATAATTACATTTTAATCAGATTCTCAAAAAATTACTTAAGATAATTTCCTTTTTTATCTCAATGAATAAATGAAGAGGAGAAGAAGCAATATGCTTATAAGAGAATGTTTTTTATCTTAATCAAATGACCTTCGCCAAGAAATTTTTTAGTTTTCCATTTCTTTCCTCGCAGTTCTATTGGCATAAGACTTTCGTCGATGTCAGCATCTTCCGGGTCATTACAATAGCTAAAATCGTTATATCCAAAAGTATAACCGTTGATCATTTCACCGGTTGAAACAGCAGCAGTAGAAAGTTCCCTAACATGATCATTTTCTAACACGATCGTTTCCAGGTCAATCTTCAAGCCCGTTTCTGAGGTGCTAGCCATTATTTGCTAACCTAAGAGAAATAATTTACTAATTCTAAAATCAAAATACCATACAAATCACTTTAATGTCTTTA